>JAXMNL010000159.1:79809-105846 GCA_035128595.1 Eptatretus atami | reverse complement strand
CACCTTGATTTGTGGCTGGTTTTTTTACTCAATGTTAGCGTGGTATTTAATTCAGAATTCATAAATAGAGAGGCGGAAATACCTTGAAAATTCACTGTGTGTTGACGAGAAACATGGATAACGTAGCAAACTTTGGATTTTATAATTTCCCACAGAAAACCCCAACGGCTCTTAAATATATTTTATGGAATGTGATTTGCGCACTCACTTACCTCAGACACTGAGTATTTGTCGTTTTGATGAAGTGATTGTGGTTGTCTTGGTGGGCCAATACAAGTATCCTAGATTGATAAGACATGACCAAATCACTCACGCAGGGTCAGGGTCAGTCTTTCATCGACTTGTGTTGCGCTGATGCGATCGGTAACCCAGAGCCTGGATTTTTGTAGACGATTCTGTGTGGGCGGCTCTCCTATGATGTGTGACTTCGCAAATTACGCGGAGCTCTTCACAGAACAATAACCCGCACCAGTTTGGGTTTTCCCCCTGGGGGGGGGTTTTTATAGGTCTATTAAATCCTTACAGTCATCTTATTCTTTACCTTAAACATGGGGACGCTTTCCGCCTTGAAACGCTCGTCTCGTGTAAAGATCGCGTGCTTCCTTGGGGTACCAGAACGAAACAAGATTAACCCAATTACGGACTCTCTGGGGTCACCACTGACTGGCATATTGCCCGCACGGGAATGTTATATTTTAATTTCAGAAAAAAAAACTGGTATATAAACCACTTCGTTACCGTCCAATCTGGCCGCACGTTCGCCTTCGGGCTCCCTGCGTCGCCTTGTGGGCACCTTGAAGGCTACCTTGTCGTCTGGCCTGAAAATTCTATGGCCGCGCAGGACGCCCTACAGGTCACCGTGATGACATAATCAAAGACGTATACGTCATCCCCACGTTTTCGGTCTCCCACAATTTCTAAACTATGCCATGCGGCTCTCCCCCCACGAAAAAGATAAAACATCCTGTGACTTTTACATTGTGTTGACGTGGAAAATACTGCGGCCGCACTATTATTTGCTGGGGACCCAACTCCGCCAGATTTTATAAGACGCCTACACCAATTGGAAGGCCGGCCCTTTTCCGATTTGCTATATAATGTGAAGAGGGGCCATTGCAGCAACGGCGCAGTGAATTCATTTGCGATATTTTAAAGGAGTAAAAGGTATCATTTACGTAACTCGTGGCTTGTTCGTTGTCTCGTTCTTATCTCCATTTTCCACTCCACTACGCGAAAAGATTCTAATTCTCGATTCGGCTGAAATTGCCCCTGTAGTTAGTATTATGATGCAATTATGCGATTTAGTCGAGAAACTTTGTCCATATTCGCAGTGAATCATATTATATTCGTCCTTACACGTATTTAGCTGCTTTTCAGTTCGTACATTTAATAACAGCGGGTGCTCGAGCGAAGGAGAACAACGAACTGGCCCGCGCCACAAGAAACTATGGACGGTAGAGAGTGCTCTCTCCTGCGAATTTTCGTCATCACGCATTATCTTTAATCCAAGATTTACAACCAACAGACTAGTTCAAAATGGCTGTTTTTACCCCCGGGTTTACTGTGTACAGCAAGTGACTTTCAATCATCAGAGCCACTGTCCAAAAGGATCACATTGATTTTCACAACTATTTGGATCGAAGGTCTTTACAAGCGCGCGAAACCTATGTGTGAATGGATTTAATGCTGCTGATGAACGCCTTCAAACACCCTTTTTAGATTCGCTGAAATCAATCCTGTTGATCTTTCTGAATAATTGCATCTTTTTATTTAATTTATTTAATTTTAACTTGAAATCGGTTTGTTCAAATTATGATCTAAAAGAGTGCTAAAAGTGCTGTTAAGAGAAATAAAAATAATCAGAGATGGGGATAAGCAACTGAATATAGCCTTTTGTCAACAAAGTAATCATCCTGGATTTGCAATTGCAAGAAAATCAATCCTGGATTTTCAAGTTGAATGACTCATCGCATTATTTAATCTCGCCTCGGCGTGCGGTGGTACGGTTACGTTGCTCTTGCTACTCTCTGGGAAACTTTGGTGGTCATTTTTGCTGCATGCTCCAATGTTTTGGCTCTAATTAAAAACTAACAGTCCGTGTGTGGTGTGTGTGTGTGTGTGTGTGCTTGTGTGTGTGTGTGGTGTGTGTGTGTGTGAGGAAACCAACTGATTGCTGTTCGAGTTTTATTGACTCGTTTAATGGCAAGACAAATCATTTCCAGGAAAGGACTTTCTGCTACTATCCTCAACCAACGCGTGTTGCCGAGAGAGTTGCGAACTGCTCTGCTTGGAGGTTGTCCCCCCAGACAGTTCCACCTGACATGGGCGCAAGCCCGCACATGGAGTAGCAGTTTGGCAGGTGATAATAGGGGAAGGCCACGACTGCACAGAGAAATGTGGGCAGCTTTTTGACCTTTGTCCTCATCACATGATAGGTTCCCATGCTTCTTTTTTCGAAAGAAGAATCTGTGTTTCACGTCTGATCGGCAACGTCAGCAACATTGCCTTAAGATTTAGCGAAACCGTACAATTTCATGGTTGTCCAGGGGCCAGCTTGGTCAGATGACACAACGTGAACCTTGGGCTCGTATAGACCTTCCCGAAGATGGTGGCTTTCGCTGGACACTTATGCTATGGAACGCTGGGAAGTAAGGCAGAAACACTCAGATTTTTAATTTGCCAACTGGCAATATGTTTGGCTATCGTCGTTGTTAAAGGTGCCATCTAATTACTACCCCCCCCGCCACGCCCACCCAATTCCATGCATTCTCATACATTGCATACATGCCCTCTCTCTTGTTACCCATGTCCCCCATGTATGCAAATTTTAAACTGTAGCGAGCCATTAACCATGGCTACGAAAATTAATTAAGTTGTTTTTTTTTTTCTTCCAAATCTAACCATGTCAGTAGTGGCTGGCACTTCAAATGGTGGGGTTTCCAGTGTCAGAACAGTCAGCACAGATTTTAGCAGAGCTCCTTGAGGGGGCAGGACTCATGTCCAGGTACATCTGGCGCACAACTTATCACATCTCGCAATCACTGTATTGCACATCAACTTCATCTTCCGGGCCTTTTTAACAGTAAAACATCTTCCATGTTCCGAGAGAAGTTGCAAACTGCTCTGCTTGGAGGGGTTTGTCCACCCTAAACCCTCCACCTTACATGGGCCACAGCGGGATGGAATAATCCAGCATTAATCGTATCCAGGTTCGAACACTTGAACTTTTATCATGTTATGTGCAGCATATCTTTTGCAAAGTTGGGAATCCGCATCATTAAAAAAAAAATCTTTTTTGATGCCTTCATTTTTGCCTCCCTTTTACCCGAAGGAGAGTTGTTCTTCGAGTGAGAGGCATCCTTGTGGGTTAGAACTTTGGAATTCGAAACAGTTCAAGCTGTCATCAACTGGGGGATAGGGAATGTCCATGAATCCATAATCTCACTGAAAACTCAGCTCAACTTTCATGTCGTTAATAAATAACTCTGTTAAAAACCATGTCATTCTTTCCACCTTCCTGGCCTAGGGTTTTAAAGGGGGACTGTATACACATGCCTGCCATTTTCTATGGGAAGGAGATTTTGCCCGCCATCCATAAACGTTGGCGGGCTTTCCAGTTCCTGCTCCTCGACACATCTTTCCAGCTGTGGGTCTTCCATGCTTCAGTACCATGCGCTCTCCGCCAACGGTCTGAGAGGAAGCAAGGTGGTTGGATAACGTGTGAGATCGACAATCTTCCAAGATGTTTTGAAGCACCGTGTGTCATTTCTCTGAATTTTTATCTTTGTCCAACCTCACTGTTATCCTCCCATCAGGCCCAGGGGTTGGACTTGGTGGAGATTCCTTTCATTCCTTTTTCAAGTTAGTTTCTCCACCTCGGCAAGGTATTGCGTTCATAACGGAACTTGCAACTTCCACACTCGTGCTGGGCAGCTCATGCTCCTCGTTTTTTAAACCTTGAACCCTGGTGAACAATTGATCCTGGATGCAGGATTACCCGTGGACAGGCCGGATGTCTGAGCACACTCCTGCTTGCCTGCGACATCTTCGGAAACTTGATCTCGTGTTTCAATGGAAGGCCCGCTCCGTCCCACTCCGTCCGCCCCGCATGTTCATTTTGTCCTTCTATCTTTACCATCAATCTTCGTTGGGAGTTTATTTTATTTTTTTTCAAACAAGTGGATGAATGTTTTGACTTATTCATACAGATTTGGAAACCAAAAGGCAAGAGCTTTTTGAATGTGTGCTCGCTCATATGGCGGATACCCTGATTTTTGATTCCTGAGGGCGTCATTGTTCTGGCTCATAAACTGTACGTTTACAAGAGGGCAAACAACAAGGCTGCTTCGGCTGCATCAGTGGCAATGGGCGTGGCTGTGGCCGCTGATGCAATTCCCCTCGAGGTTGGGGCAGTGGAATTTGTAACTTTTGCCAGGGTGCCGACGATAGTTGCGCTACTCTTCACGAGGCACCATGGCAATTTTCACGTCCACGCCCAACTAAGTGTCGTACAGATGGGACGCCAGTTTAACATGCCATTCCAGCAGGATGGCATAATAAACATATGATCGAATCACCACTGCCTGTGAAACTCGGGGATGACAGTTTTAAGCTGGGCCGAGATTCAAACCATTGCCAAACAGCTGAAAGGCGACGTGTGCTTACCTCTTGACGCATCCTGCTAGCCCAGAGGCAGAATTTTCCATCATCATCTCCTATAACCAGACTGGGTGGTGTAATGGTTGGAGGTACCCTCCTGAGTCTGGGACGGTTGGTGTTTGACACCATGGCTGTGATTCATACCAAGAACTTTAAAAATAGTCGCAATGATGCATCCTTGCTTGATGCTCAACAGTTGAAAGACTAAGAGCACAGATAACTAACTTTTGGTTGGCAAACCATTGCCAGTGCCTTGGAAGGGCTTAAATGGCGGCCTCCTGTATGATGCGTTCTCCCTTATAAGGGAACTCGTATCGTTGGTGTGCTGTCTTTCAATAAGATTTTAAAAGCTCTGTATGACTCCATTGATATGCCGGCCGACACGCCTGGGGATGGTTTATTGTGTAGAAATCATTGTACACACACTAACATCCCAGCGTGTTCGGCCGATAATGAGTAGGCTAACACAGTCGAGTAAACCACCCATGGTCCCTCCTTTCCGGAATTTCTCCCTCTGTGTTTGCAAATGTGCTTTTCCACCATCCTCATGAGAACTCTTTCCATCTGTTTTTGCACCAATTTTGAATGCTTGTGAGAAAGCTGATGTCACAAACTTAGACCCTTTCCCCCTATCCCTCCAATCCTCTTCGCCTGGTTTTATCAAGATCCATAGCATGTGATGTTTGTTCCCTCTTTTGATTTCCCTTCCCTCCCACACAATCCCCACTTCCTTCCGCTTTTTGGCCTACCAGAATGAACTGATTGTTTTTTCATTCTTTGGTTGATTTTAATTTATTTATTCCTTTCTTTCTCGTTTGCTTTTTCTCAAACGCAAGTTCCCCGCGGTACTACCCACTCCCGTCTGGTTATCAATTTGGGCATCTGGTGTTGCATGGCACCAGCACAGCTGGTGCCATGGTTTCATCGTTCGCTGGGAAACAATCACTGTGTTTATGCTTACAACTGGTAACAATGAAAAACCAACCACTACATACAGCAAAAGGGGTGTTCAAAAAGTTTTGGCCTCACATATTCACAAAACAGTATGCCAATAACACTTGATTTCTTTAACCAAAATCGCCCTTTGTAACCAATGCACTTTTTCTTTTCTGAGAATATCTATTGACAATGAGGATTACAGCAGCTGCAAACGACAAAGTCTCCATTGTTTACTTGATAAACACTGGCCCGTGAAACTTTTAAGGTCACCTTCGTACACTTGCCCCAATTTTATGAAAAGAATCGCTGAATGTATCCTGAGCTGCTTAAGTGAATCGGTAACAAGTAACATTGATGAATGTCTATTGAACACCACTCACTTGTGGGCTTCTCAGGACTCTTGTAAGGTTGTGCTTCTTCCTTCTTCATCCAAATTGTTTCCTACTCTAAATTTTCTTACCTCACTTTCCGTTTATTTGTTGCAACTTGTTAACTAGGCCTCTCTGTTTCTCTCTCATGACATCTTTTCTTTCCGCTTTGCACCAGTCAGACTCCGAGTTGCCAGTTGGGTTGGTTGCGCTGCTTCTGTGAAATGCCTTTATCGTTCCCCAACATGGCGGTCGCTCAGATCACACGAGAGAGCGTTTCAACAAGCTGTCAAGCAGTGGTATCTCTCCAGTGGCTCAGGTGCGAGGTTGTTTGCTGTTTCTCTGATCAGGTTTGTGTCTCTTTATCCTTCTCAATACCTTCTCTGCTCTCTCCCTCTCTCTCTCTCTCTACAAGAATGAGGGTTCATGGAAGAGAAAGGTTTCATTGAGAGTGAGGTATAGTGGGGCAACATTCTAGTCACACGAATCTGGCAACGGAGATTAACACACACACACACACACTACCACACACACACACACACACAACAGCACAAACACACCGAAAAAGAGACATTGCTTGACTCGACCTGAAGGCCGACGACAGACATCAACACAAATTGGACATGCAAAGACTTACGGATGTGCGAAGTTAAATACAAGAAACATTGGATACAACACAATAAGACAACAGAGACGAAAAGGAAGGAAAAGAACGCGGGACAGGTCAGTCGCGAAATCTTTGGCTGTTGGCCGAAGTTTCCGAGGAAGGCAAAACCCCACCAGTCCAACAAGAATGGTTGCTGGAAGAATTCCTTCTTACTTCTTATTTCAAAATCGCTCTTCTTCTGGCTCCGACAACAGCTTTTCGTGCAGAAGGTGTTGTTATTGTCAATGCTCACCCCACTCCCTCTGACATGGCTTTTCGCAATTAATCTTATTACAAACCATTGGTCATTGACAAATAGTTTGGTAAGCATCGGTTTTAGGGGTGTGTTGTTTTGGTGGCAGATGTATTTAAAAAAGAAGAAGAAAAGAAGAAATGAGAGAAAAGAAGTTGGTGTTTGTACGTCTTCGTAGCAGAATGATGTTCGAGAGGCAGCACGCGACGTCCTTTGACGAGAACATCACCGTTGTTCTCGCTTTTCAACCCTGTGCAGAAAGCCAAAAGCGGGCGGTTTAACCGATTGGTTCAGCTTTTGATGGGGTCTGCTGTCTAGGCAAGCGATCAGGTGTGTGATGGATTCGAGGAAACACTGAATTTCAACTGAATGCCCATCCAACATTGTGCAACATGAATTCGGACATGATACCTGTAGTTCGGCAGTAGTACTTTGGCTCTGAACGTTGTGGTAAGGATTGTAGGCGAAGCGTCTCGTACAGAGGCAGCAAATTTTTATTGGGAAGTTTAAACGGGAATTTTATACGCTTGATAAACGACCCACGAGCCTCCCGATAACCTCTCAATAAATAACTGTTAAAATTGATATTTTTTAAATGTTTCCAAATTTGTTGTTTTCATTGGACATATGTTTGTGATTTATATTGACTGCTCCTCTGTTCAATTGTAATCCTTCCTTAGTTGTGTTTTCCTTTTGCAATCCATTAGCTTGTGCAGTTCTTCTATTCCATCGTGGCTGTGTTTGGAAAGAACTTTCGGACTCGTCCTGTCCGCCGGTGGATGGCCCCATCCCGGATCCCGAGAAAAAAAATTTTCTTAAACCCAAAGCCCTATTTTTTTTAACAAAAATTTTAACTTCCAAGAGAAATTTGGGAAACTTTGGGGTTCAAGCCCGGTTTCCTTTGAAAAAAACCTTGGGGGGCCCCTTTAAAAAAAAACTTGGTTTTTTTTTTTTCATTTTGTCCACTTTTTCAATCATTATTTTTTTTTATTATTTCGGCCCGGTCCTCTGGGAAGGTTGGGTTGGGGTGTTAAAATAAATGGAACCAGTTTCGGGAGGAATTTGCCCTAATTCCGGCCTTTTTCCCCCAAGCCGAGGCCCCCCGGGTTCCCTTAATGCAACCCATTTTGGGTTTTGGAGTGCTAAAAGCCCCCCCTTGGGGGCCCGGGGGAGCCGCTTTTCCTTCCAATATTCCAAAACACTTGGTTTTGTTGAAAAAAATTCCCGAACCTTTTTGGAAACAATTTTGGTTTTTTTTCAAGGAAAAAAAGCCCCCACTTTTGGCCCCTGGGGGTTGTTTTGGCCCCCCCCCGCGGGTTTGTTCTGGTTGGGGTTTTTACAACTTTTCGCAATTAGAATAAAATACAAATTAAAAAAAAAAAATGGGAACATGTTTTTGTTACATCAACAAGCAGGGAATACCCCAAGAAAAAAGTAAAAACCCCTACCTCTTTCAACTACAAATATGCTGTTCCCCCTTCCCGCCCTAGGTTTGGAAATCCCGGGAAACCAGCCCTTATAAACCTTTGGTCCAATCCCCCGGTGGGGTTTTTCACAAGGCAAGGGGTTGGAATTTCATCAAATTTGGTGGTTTGTTGCCGTTAACTGGATTGGGGTTCCCATGGCCCAACTGGTTGGGGGCAAAAACAATTGCGCAGGGGACCAATACGTCCGCATTTGGAAAAAAGGAATTTTGGGGGTTTTTTGGGGGAGGGTGGGGTTCGGTTTAAACGCGCCTTCCCACTGTTGAATTTTTTTCCCCCCCCGTCCGATCGGCAACGGTGGGGGCCCTTTCTGGTTTTCCTGGGGTTTTTTGGGTTTAGTTGGGGGAAAAAACAATCCCCCCCGGTCCTGGGAAAAAAGGGTGGGCCAAAAACAAAAGTCCCTGGTTCTTTTTTTGTGGGGGATTTAATGTTTTGGGGTTTTTTTTAAACCGTGTGGGGGGAAGACCCAAATAATCCATGGGGCTTTGGGAATGGCTCACCATTTAAAAAGCCCAGAAAAAAAGTTTATTATTTTTGGGAAAATTTTTAAAAAAAGAAATTTGCCCTTTGGCCCCCATCCAAATTTTGTTTAGAAATGTTAAACGCGTAATGCCGCCCCTCCCCCCCTGGGAAAAAAAAACCAAGGGGGGGGGGTAAAATATGGCCTTGAAATCCCGATAAGGTTGGCCTTTTGGTTGTTGAAAAATTGTTTTAAATCATGGTTGGAACCCCCATAAATTTTCCCTTTTGTTCCCTTTTGGACATTGAAAAAGGGTGGGGGGGGCCCGCCGGGCCTTATTGCCCTTGTCCCGGGTCCGGAAATAAAAGGTGGGGAACGGGCTTTTTTGGGTTGGGGTTTTTTTCCCTCCTCCTGCCGGCCAAAGGAAAAAAATTTTAAACGGTTTTCTTTTTTTTGGAAGATGGGGGGGGGGGGAAGTTTTGGGCTCTTTTTTTTCAAGCTTTTGCACACAAATTTGGTTTTGATAATATTTCCCAATGAAATAAACCCAAACAAAACTATTCCCCTTTTTTGCCTGTTTTTATCCCGGTTCTGAAGTTTTTTTTTTTTTTTTTTTGTCTGTTTTAATATTAAAAAACACTGGGGCAAAATTCTTGGGTGGGGGTTAAAGATTCCAAAAAAGGGGAACAAAAAAGTTTCCAAAAGACATAAAAAGCCGGAAAAAATTGGGATACCCTCCTTAAATTTTGCCCCCCCATGTTTACAAATGGCGCTGGGGATTGTTGGGGAAAGGTTTGGGGGTTGGGGCCCCAAACTACCTCCGCACAAAAGTAAGCCAAACAAAGTACCGTAACCCCACCCCCCAATTTCAACCTTGGGGAAAAATTTTGGAAAGGCCACAAAATTTTCTTCCTTCTTTTTTGCAACTTCGGACCCCAAAACAGAAAAAAGGGCCAAAACCCTCAAAACTATCCCCCCCAAGCCAGCCATTGCCCCCCTTTGGCCATAACCTTTTTTTTTTCCCCACCCCAAGCCGCAATCCCCCCTGAAGGAAAAAAACAAAATCCAAAACGAAAATGTTTTGGGGGTTTTAAGGTCCTCCCTGAAAAAATTAAGTTTTCCAAATCAACTGTAGAAAGTTCAAAGCCCTTTGGTGGTCCTCAAAAAGCCAAAATTTATTGAAAAAGAAATATTTTAAAAAATTTTTTTGGGGGGGGGTGGGGAAAAAGAATTTTTTTCCCCCATGAACGGAAGGCCGCCCGCCCCCAAAAATTGGGAAATTCAAAATGTTTTTTTTTTGTTTTTTGCCTTTTTTTGAAAAAAAAACAAAAATCCCCTTCCCCCTGTTTTTTTTTCCCCTCAACCCACCTTTGTTTGAGTACCTTTTTGGGGTTTTTCTTAGCCCCGTGGCCCACCCTTTTTTTGGGTTTTGGAATATATATTATTTATAAAATAAATTAAATATATTATTAATATATTAATATATATATTATTAATATTATTATATACCAAAAACAATACAATAACACAGTTTGGGCCCCCCTTAGGAAAAAGTCCTCCCAACCCCCCTTTTTTTCAAAAAATTTTTTTTTTTTTTTTCCACATTTTTTGGGGTTTTTTGCTGGAAACAGGCCCTGGGGGAAAAAAGTTTTAAAAATTTGGGCCTTTTAACCAGACTTTTTTTTTTTTTTCCACTTTAAAATTTTTAAACAAAAAACTGGAAAAATACCACACCTTTTCCCTAAGTGGGAAAACAAAATTCCCCTTTTAAAATTTCCAAGAAAAAAAAAATTTTAAAATAAAAAAATTACAAAAGCAACTGGAAAATTAAAATTCTTCGTTTTTAGAATAAAGTGGGTAAAAAAAAACAACCCCCCCCCCCCTGCTGGCCCCCTACCCAAAAACCTTTAAAAATAAAGAGGGGAAAAATTGTTAAATTAGCTTAAGGTGGGTAAAACCAATGGCCCTTTTTTTCCCCAAAAATTCAACAACCCCAAAAATTCTTTATTTGGCCCCCCCAACCACCCTGCCCCTTAAAATTGGTTTTAGTGGGGGATTTTTGGTTTTTTTAAATGACTTTTTCAGATAAATCAAAAAACTGTTTTTTTTTTTTTCCCCCCCTGTTTTTTTTAAAGGTTTTCCTTCTTTGGCTGGGGAATTTTAGTGGGGGCCAAAAATTTTTTCCAAAGCAAAAAAGGACCCTCCAACATGAGAAAACCAAGGGAAAGCTTTTTTTTAAAAGAACCTCCAAGAATAGGTTTGTGGGGAAAAGGCCCCCACAGATTTTCAGGGGGGAAAAAAATTGAAGTTTTTTTTGAAATTTATTTTTCCCCCAAAAAGGGCCCCTTTTGAAAAAAAATATCCCTTTTTAAAGAGCAAGAAAACAAGCCATTTAAACAAAAAAAATTCATTTAAGAAAAATGGAAAAGGCCATATTGGTACACAAAGACCCCCTGGCCCCTAGAGGGTAAAAGGCCCCCGTTTCCCCCCAAAACTTTGGGGGTTGGGAAAAGCCCAAAAAAGCAAGGGGAAAGGGGGAAAGACCCTAAATTCCAAAGAGAGGGCCCGCCAAAAGGAGGGGCCCCAAATGGGCCCCCAACTTTTTTTGGAAAGGAAGGGCCCCCCCCCCTTTACAAAGGGCCCTTTATGGGCAAAAAGGACTGGGGTTTCCAAAAAAAATTTGTGGGGTTTTTTTTTTTGCCAAAAAAATGTTGGGGAAAACAACAATAATCCCCAAAAACCAAATTTCCCAACAAAAAGTTTTCCTTTGGGCCTGGGTTTTTTTTAATGGTAAAGAAAAAAAGGGGGTTTTGGGCCAAAGAAGGGGAAAGCCCCCCCCTTCTTTCAAAAAAGCCCCCCCACTTTTTTTGAAGGTTATGGGCAAAAAAAAAAAACACTCCCAGAGGATTTTTTCTTGAAAAAGCCCATGGTGGGCCGGCAAACGTTTTTTTTTGGGGGTTGGTCCCTTTGGAAAAAACCAAAACCAAGGGAATTGGGACTTTTGGGGCCCTATTTTTTTGCCAAAAACCCCGTTTACATTGGGCCAAAACCCCAAACCACAAGGAAAAAAATCACCAAAAGGAAACACCCATCCTACTTGGAAAGCTGGGTGGGTGGGGCCCAAGCCCATCCTGGTTTTTATTGAAAAGGAAATTGTTTTTCTTTCAAATCCAGCCAAGCGGGAAACCTGGGGGGGGGGCACTTGGTCCCAGGGTTTTTTTTTTTTTTTTTAAAAGGGGGGAAAATGGAAAATTGGGGAAGGCCCAAAAAAATTACAGAAAATCTTTCAAAGAAAAAAGTTTAAAACTGCCCCTTTGCCCCCCTTTTCCCTTTTGCAAAGAAAGGCTGAAAATTTTTGGGGGGAAAAAACGGGAAAGTTTCCCACCCCTTTTCAAGCAGAAAAACAACGGGGAAACCCCCGAAAAGCCCCCCCCCCCCACCAAGCCCCAAAGCCCCCCTACAAAAACTGGGAAACAGTTTGGGGCTTTTTAAGGGAAACAAAAAAAAAAAGATAAAATTGGGTCTTTGGGAAAGGTTTTTTAGGCCCCCAGGTTTTCAAGACCCCCGACCCTAAAATCCAATCCGGAAAAAAATTCCCCTTTTGGGGCAATGGGAACCCTTTTGAAGAAATTTGGCTTTGTTCCCCATTCCAAAACCCCGCTTTCCCCACGTAAAAATTTTTAAACTTGAAGTTTTTGAAAAAAAACAAAAGTTTTTTTTGGGTTTTCCAGACAAGGAATGGGCCAAAAATTTATTTTTTTCCCCAATCCAAGGGGGTGTTTTGGCAAAAGGTTTTTTTTGGGGTTTAAAGAGGAACCCTAAATCCCACAAGAAAAATTCCCACACCTTGTTTTAAAATTGGTTTTGTCAAAGGGGTTGCCCTTTTCCAACCAAGTTATTTACCCCCTCAGGGGGGGGGGGTTTTTTTTTTAAAGAAACCCCCTTTTTATCCCCCCCACACCAAGAATATTTTAGTTTTTTGGTTTTTTTTTTAATTTTTTCCCTGAAAAATTGGTTTGGAATTTTTTTTTTTTTTCTCCTTTGGGGGGAAAGTTTTTGTGGGGGGGGGGGTTTGGGAAACGAAAAATGGTTGGTTTTAAAAAAAAATAACCCGATGGGAAAAAAGGGCCCTTGGAATAATTTTAAATTGGGCCCAAAATTTTAATTTCCTGGCCCCCTAATAAGGGAAAAAACCAAAAACGGGTGGAATTTTTTTTTTTGGAAAAAGGGGTTTGTTTTTGGGGGGGACTTTTCCCTAAAGGTTTTTTAACCTTGTTTTAAATGTTTTTTTTTGTTAAATTTGTAAAATAATGGCCCAATTTGGTTGGGGGTTAAATCTGATCTTTTTTTTGGGGGGGCAAAATTTTTTATTGGGCCGAAAAATTGCCCCTTGGTGGAAAAAGGGGGGGTTTGGTTTTTCTCCCAATTGGGGTTTGGGTTAAAAAAATTTGGCGCCCCATGACTAGGGGATGGGGGTTGGGGAAAAAATGTCAAGCCATTGGGGGGGCCCCCTTTACTGGTTCCTTTGGGTTCCCCCTGATCTTCCATCTTCAACCAAGTTTTTTTTCCCGGACTTTAAAAACCATTTTCTGGGGTTGCAAGTGCCCTTTGAAAAAGGGAAGGTTTTGGGGGGGGGTTTTTTTTGCCCCATGGGGATCTTTTTTTTTTTTTTTTCCAGCCAATGGGGTTTTTTTTTCAAAAAAAAAGTTTGAAAAAAAAACTTTTTCCAATTCTGGGTAAAAAAATCGGGTTTTAAGGAAAACACCCGAAAAGGAAATCCCTTAATATTATCCCATGAGTTTTGGGACTTTTTTTTTTTGGCCAGGGTTTTTTTGCCCCAACAAACTAAGTTTTTAGAATTTTTTTTAAATTTTGGGGCCATTTAGGGGGTCCATTCCTCCCATATTTAATGGCACATTTTACAAATTGGGGGTCCCCCCAAAAAAGTTTTTTTTTTTTTTTGCCCGTAGCCCGTATGGTAATTAATGGAAAAAAGAGGAAAAAAACCTTTGGGCACCCTTTTTTTTACATGGCCCCATTTTTGTTTTTAAAGTTTTCCCAGGGAGAAAAGGTTTTTTGAAAAAAAAAATTGGAAGGCCCCAAGGAAAAACACCCGGGTTTTTTGGGAAAAAAAAAAAAACCGTTAAAAACCCCAAAGGGAATAAAATGGGGTTTGGCAGGGCAATCATGGGCTTTTGGTTTTGTCCAATGGGGGTGGGGGTTGGCAAGAGCCCCCGCAAAACCAAAAAAAGTCTTGGGGTTTTGCCCCAGAAAAAGGGTTTGGGGGGGGTTTTTTCCAAAGTAAATTTTCTATTTTTTTTGTTTTTTTTTTGGGCCATTCCGGTAAACCATGCTCGAGCCGGAAAAAAAAAATGGTTTTGGGAAAAAAAGGTTTTCCTTTTTGCCCCCCCCAATTTTCCCGAAACGAGCATTTTTGCCCCCCTGGGGAACCTTTGGGCCCTTTAATTTGAAAACCCCCAAAATCCCAATAGTGGGGGGGGCGCAGTGGTACCTTGGGCAAGAAAAAAAACAAAAAAATTCCTTGGGTTTTTTTTTTTTTGTTTTTTTAACAAAATGGGTTTTGGCCCTTTTTTTTTTGGGGTTGGCCCCCCCTATTTTTCCCCCCACCTTTGCTTTTTTTTCCCCCCCGGAAAAATGGGGTCCTTTTGGGGAAGGAAAAATTTGCACTTTTTTAAATTTTCCCTCCCCAATGTTTTTGGGTTTTCCTTTCCCGCCCAACACTTTATTTTTTTAAATGGACCCCGGATTGTTTGGCCCCTTTTGGGCTTTTTTTGGCCCCCCTTTTTATTTTTTCAGTCGGAAATCAAAACAAAGAAAAAAAAAAATGCCCGGTGGTTTAAATTTTGGGGGAAAATAAATGATCTCCCAAGGTTCCTTCCTTTTTTTTTTTCCTCCCTTCGCAAGGCGGAAAAACCCCCGTAAATTTAAAAAAATCAAATTTTGAGGAAAGTTTCCCCAATTTCGATTTTGGCCCCCCCCCGGAGGGGCTGTTTGGGTTTGAATAACCATTTGGTTGGGTTTGATGGTTTTAAAAATGCCCACCGGGGTTGGGGGTTAATTTTGGGTGCCGGTTTGGGTAATTTTTGGCTTAGCCCTTTTTCCATAGTGCCCCCCCTTTTCTATAATTTTTTCCCAAACAAGTTTTTTTTTTTGCCAAGGGGCCTTTTTTGAAAAAAGCCCATGGAAAAAAAATTTGGGGCTTTTCAAAAAGGAAAATGGTTTATTTTTTGGGGAAAAAAAAAATAGCGCAGCCTTCTTTTTTGTTTAAATTTTTTTATGGAAAAAAAATTATTTGTTATGGGAATAATGGTTTATTTTTTGGGGAATTTTTTGGGGGGTTTTTTTTGGGGTTGTTTTTTTTTTTGTTTTTTTATTTTTGGGTTGTTTTTTTTAATTTTTAAACTTTTTTAATTTTCCTCCCATTGGAAATGGGTTTTTTTTTTTAAAATTTGTAATTTTTGTTTAATTAACTTACCGAAATTCCTTTTAAGTTTCCGTAAGTTAAATTTTGGACCCATTCCCCGGCTCCTTGTTTTTGGTTTTGGTGTTGTTTTTTTTGTTTGGTTAAGGCCCCAACGAATAACTCCCCGAAGAACCGGAAGAAAAAGCTACCAAATGGGGTTTCCAATTTAAACCAACACGGGGTTGGGAACAATTCAGGAAAGGGGTGGGAAATTGGGCCCCTTAGTTTTTGGCTTTGGATTAGAATTTTTGGTTTCCCCAAAAAAATTCCGGGGTTTTTTTTAAAAGGGTTCCCCCGGTCCCCACAGTGGAAGGTCCAAAAAACATCCAAAAAAAAAGCCCCTATAAACTTCGAAGAAAAACGGAAAGAAAGGCCCCTCCCAAAATTTTTGTTTTCCCCAAAATTAACACCAAGTGTTTCCAAGAAAGGGGTTTGAAAAATTGGCCCCTTTTTGGCGGGCTGAAAAAAGTGATTTGGTTTCCAAATCGGTTCCCCCCCCAAAGGGGTTCCAAAGGGTCAACAGTGGGAAGGGGGTTTCCCCAAACAATCCCCAAACCAATTGGGAAAAAAAAAAAATTAAAACTTCCCCCGAAGGAAAAAAAGTTTACCACAAGGTAATGTTTTTTTTTTTTTTTTTTTTTTTGGAAAAAAAAACGGAGCCGGTGTTTTGGGGAAAGAATCGGAGGTTTTTAAGGTTTTTTTTTCGGCAGAAAATTTTTGGGTTGTGGGGGTTTCCCAATTTTTCCGTCCGAGGTTTACGGCCCCCCCCTTGTTTTCAAAATTTTTTTTTTTCCAGTTGTTTTAAATAAAAATAAATAAATTTTTAATTAATTCCGTAAAATTTTCCCCTGTTTGGGAACAAAAGGAAATTGGAACAAGTAATTTTGGGCCCATTTTTTCGCTTCGACGTTTAACCGAGTTTCCCGGGTTAAACTTTCGATTTTTTTTAATTTTTGGGGGGGGGGTCCTTTCCCGGGTTTGGGTGTGCCCGAATCCGCTAAGGGAATAAAATAAACGCTTTTAAAAAAAAACTCAGTTTGTTTTTTTTCCCCCGAAATTCTGGGTCAAAATTCCGGGGATTTGGTTTTTTTTTTTGGGGAAAAGACGTTTTTTTTTTTTTAAGATTTGGTTCATTTAAAAAAAAATATTTTTTTCCAACCCGCTTTTGGGGCCCGTCCCAACGGCCTTCCCCGGGTCCCCGTGGGGGTGGCAGCCCCCCGGCGCCCCTTCGCCCGCAGAAAAAAAAAAACCCCCGGCCGTCGTTTTTTTTTTTGAAGTTTTTTTTCCCAAAACGGTGAAAGGGGTTTTTGCCCGTGTTTTTTTTGGTGGCCGGTTTGCCCCTGAAACCAGTGTTTTTTTTTTCCGATAAAAAGAAAAAAAATGGTGGGGGGTGGTTTTAAAAGGGTCCCCCAAATTTTTTCAATCCCATAAAGCTTATCGGTCCCCCGCATGCCCCTTGGAAACCCTTGCTTTAGGCCCGGTTTCCCGGACAAAATTGGTTGGTTTAAGAATTTGTTTGGGGGTTTTTTTTTGGGTTTGGCCCTTTTGGGAAATTTAACGGGGTTTTTTAAATTGACTTTTGGGAAAATTAAATAATAATTAAAAATAATTTTGTAAATTTTTCCTGGTGGGAGAAAAAAATGGAAAAAAGTTTAAATTTTTTTGCTTTCGGTCAACCGGTTTAAACCGAGTTCGGTTACTTTTCGAAAAATTTTTTTAAATTTTTTGGGGGTTTCCCTTTTCGGTTTTTGGGTTGCGATCGCCTTTTTAGGCCACCCTAAAACACTTCGGGTTGGGTTCGAAAAATTTCTGGGTAAAAAAATCCGGAATTGTTTTTTTTTTGGGGAGGACCGTTTTTAAAAGATTGTTTAATAAATAAAAAAATCTTTCACCCGCGGTTCCAACGGGCCTTCCGTCACGTGGCCGAAAGGGTTTTTTTGCGTTGTGGGGGCGCCGCTTAAAACCCGTTTCATCGCGGCCTCGCCCCCCCCCGGGCGGGTTCCTTTTTCCCCGATTTTGGGGGGGGGGGGGGCGGGTTCGAAGTTTTTTTTGGTGACCTTTTAACGTTTTACCGTTAATCCCGCCCGTAACCCTTCCCCCGGAAAAAACGGAAAGAAAAGGCTAACCAAAATGGGTTCCCCAAATTCAACACGTGGAATTCCAAAGGGAAAGGGTGGATGGCCCTTTAGCGGCTTTTGAATTTAAAAGATTTTTTTTGGGGTTCCAATCGGTCCCCAAAAAAGGTCAAGGGTTCAAACGGTTGGGGGAAAAGGTCCCCAAACCAAATTTTCGAATTTTTTTTGAATGGTTTTTTTTGGGGTTTTAAGAATTTCCATCCGTTAAGAAAAAATTCCTTGGTTTTTTGGGGGCCCGTTCCGCTAAACCTTTCCTTTCCCCCGAGACAGCCCCTTTTAATTTAGAACAAGGTTCCAAGAGGTCCCAAGTTGGAAAAAAAGGATTTCGGTAAAGGTTACCCCAGTCCCCTATGCACCTTTTTTGGCCCCCCCTTGTTTTTTTGCTTTGTTTTTTTTTTTTGGGGTTCCTTTTGCCCCCCTTAAATTAAAAAAATTTGCTGTTTTTTTTTTTTTTTCAGGGGGGCCTTTTTTTGGACAGACAAAGAACAGAAAGGGTTTCCTCCCCAAAAGTGAAGGAAAACCCATGTGGGAAAAAAGGTTGGGGCCCCCGTTTTTTTTTCCCTTTTAATTTTTTATTTGTCAAAAGGGGGGGAATGGGGAAAAAAATTAGGGGGGGAAAAGGCGAATTTGAAAAAAAAAAAAAAAAGAAAAAAAAAAGCTTAATGGTTTTTTTAGAAAGGTGGGAAAAAAAATTGAAAGAGGGGGGTAGGGAGCCCCTTTTGGCCTTTTTTTCCTTTTTTTTTTTTTTAAAATGCGCAGGATCTAGGAAAAAAACCTCCCCGTCCTTCCCCCCGTGTCCCCCCCCAACTGCCCAACAACACAACAACACAACACACAAAAATCCAACACAACATAATTGGCAAGGGGCCCCCCAAAAGAAAAAACAAAACCCTTACTGAAGAAAAAACCGCAAAAACAAAAGAAAAAACTTGGGGTTTTTTTTAAAAAAGCTGAAGACAAACGGCAGCCCAACTTTTGATCTTTGCAGGAAAAAAAGTTTTGCCCCCGTCCAACTTCCTTCTTGGGGATACTCTGGTACCCCTTGTTTTTTGGGGGGGGACATCCAAACCAAACAAATGGGGTTGGGTGGGGCCTTCCCCCTTTCCTTTTCAACCGCCCACCCTTCAGCATGGGGTATTTTCCCCTAAGGGAGGAAAATTTCCCCTTCCCCCCCCTTCCCCCATATGGATGGCTCACAAAAACCGAAGGGGGGGAAAAAAAATTTGTTCCCCCGTGGGCTATTTAACTTAAATGCCCTTTGAAAAACGTTCATGCCCAAGTATACAACTTTTTCCCCAAATATAAAAAATAAAAATATAAAAATTTAACCAAACAATGTTTGGACTAATTTTTTTGCCTAAATACAAATAGAAAAAAAAATTTTTTGGGGGGGAAAATTTTGAAAATTGTATATATCCCTTTAACCAAGGTTGGGGTTTTTTTTGGGGTTTTTGCCCTGGGCCCAAAGCCCCAGTTTTTTTTTCTTGGCCCAATGTTTATAACTGGGGTTGGGGTTTTTTGCCCCCCCCCTTGGGGCCCCCCCTTCCCCAAAAAGCAATTTGGGGTATAATTCCCAATGGCCTTCCCTCATCATATTTTAATGTTTGAAATGGCAATAAGCAAGGAAAAAAAGCCCACGTACACATTTTTTTTTAAGTCCCCCCCAATTTTGGTAATTTTACCGCTGGGGGGGTTTCCCCAACCCCCCCGCACCCTTTTCCCCTCCAAGAAAACCTCCGGAAAAAAAAGGTTGGGGGGAAAAAAAACGCTGGCCCTTTTTAAACCATTTTTATGCCCCCCCGGGTCCTCCCCTACCACCCGAAAGTTCCTGGAGTTAAAGGGTGGGTAATAAAAAAAAATGGGGATTTATTGGGAATAGGAAGAAAAAAAAAAATTTTTAATGAAAAAAAAAATTACCCCAGAACTAAAAAGGGGGGGGGTTTTTGAAGGGATTTAGAAAATGGGGGGGGGGATGGGGGTAGGAAAAAAAAAAGGAAAATCCCCACATAAGACACATTTTATTAGCTTTTCAAAGCCCTTTTAGTTTATATTTTCCCCAGAAAAATTTTTCCCCCGAAAAGGGGACTAAAGAGAGGAAGAGGAAAAAAAGAGGCTTTGTTTTTTTATTTTATGGAGCTTTATGGGAAATCACAACAGGTGAGACCCTTGTTTGGGTAAAAAATTTTAGATTATATGAACTTAAGATTTTATGTTTGGAATAATTTTCTTTGTTTTTACACTATAATTTAAAAATAATTAATTATATTATATTAAACCAATTTCTGGCCTATTAAATTTATAAATGTAATAATATTACTTCTAACTCCACGGATTTGTATATTATGTGTGTCTCCATTATATGTTTTTAATAAAATTGACAATTTTATTGGGTTCCACTCCTTTTGGTTTTTATATATATTGTTTGTAAATATATTTTATATTAATATTTAACAAGTTATATTTATTCCCTTATTAAAAAACGACAATTTTTAATTTTTTTTATATGGGCCAACCATCCTTACCATGGGGATATATAACTTCCTTTTTGTTAACCCAAGTTGTATTAGAACATATCATTTGTTCTTGTTATGGAGGACACTCGTTCTTCTTCAGCTCAAACAATAATTCTGTTGATCCTGAGCTGGAACCAAGAAAAGACTAAAAAAATGGGCAAAAAAAACAAGGTAGAACTTCACTTTTTCAACATCCCACCAACAGAAAAAACGAAATTCATCCTTTCTCAGCTGTGTCTATACGGTGTACTCTCGTACATGCCAGGGGGCTTCGCTCATGGGCGCTACATAGATCATTCTCATACTACCAACGTTAAAACGGGCAGAAAACTACTTCGCGCGTAGGCACTCTATTATAGAGATGCTCACCCCAGGGCTGCTCCCCACTACGTAAGTCTGCGGAGCGAACTCTTGACTTAAGGTTGGGGTGAAGAACGCGAGGCAAGCGTCGCGGTTAATGACGACAATAGATTTAAGAGATGTTCGTTAGCGGGGTTGCTGCCCTCTCCTTGTTTCTTGGCTCAGTCTATTCTATTATATAATGATATTGTATGCATCGCACTCACTACGAATTGATGCGGGTATATTGGGTCTATTGGGTTTTCAATCACCAGGTATACCAAACAGTTGGCAAATGAAGACTGCGGTTATATAGTAGGCAGCTCACAAGCCACTTGGTAATTTGATGTACACTATGGTACATTCCAAATCAGATCTCACTGTTATTGAGGAGCAACTGCTCTTCTTATCATTGCTATAGGACTATTTTCATCCTTTATTATTTTTGGAAGTTGTTGCCCTTTGCCCCTACTTGTGTGCGGGACATGACAGTTCAGACGCATAGTGGTGTAACAGGTTATAGTGGGGCGACAGCGAGACAATTTTTTAACCAACTTCATAGATTCGTGTTGGGGATGCATCAACAGATGAGGACGGAGGCAATAGCTCAATCTTAGGAGAAATACATCTGATTGTCTGAGTTAGAAGCGAGGTGAGAAGAATGTACAAAACTTACTGGAGGTGTGTGTGGTGATGGGTCAGCTAGGGCCAAAACCTTTTGCATTTTTCTCGGAGCAAAAAGTATGACGAAAAGTTAGAGGTGATCGGTCATTGCTATCACTAAGCAGAGAGGGAACGCCCGTTTTCCCCTTTTTTTGAAAGGGTGGGGTTTTAAAATGGGTTTTTTTATTAAATTGGTTCCCCCCCGAGAACAAGGAAAAGGACGTTTGTTTGGGGAAAAAAAAAAATGAAATTTTCCATTTTTACCCTCTTGCCCAACCGGAACCAAGGAGGAATATGGGTTTTTCCCAACCCCCCTGGGGTTTCTGTTTTGGTCCCCATGAAGCATGAATGTCCCACCCTCCCAAAAAAGTTTGTTTTGGGTACGGATTCCGGGATGGAAATTTTTTTGGGTTTGGAGCAGGTTTTTGGGGTGTTTGTGGACGAAAGGGGAAACCAAAAAAATTTTGAAAATTTAAATAATTTGGGGGGTTTGAAGAAAAAAAAAAAAAAAAAATTCCCCGAAAAATCCTGAAAATCGGCCTTCGAGAATTTTTTTTAAAAAGGTGTTTCCTTTTTTCCAAACCAAAAATTGGGGAAAGGAAAAGTAGGAAAATTATTTTTCAAAAATTCGGGAAATTTCCCCGACGAAAAACTTTTTTTTGGTGGAAACAGGGTTGGGTTTTTTGGGTTTTGTGGTGGGGGGAACAAAAGGGGAAAAGAAAAAATTTATCCGGGTTTTTTTTGGGGGTTGAAAGATCCCCCCCCAGAAATTGGAAAAAAATTCGAAAAAGAAAAAATTTTTTTAAATTTTTCCCAAATTAACTTTTTTTTTCCCCCAACTGTTTATTGAGAGAAATGGAGCCAAAAACGGGGATTTATGGGAGCGCATGGGATTAATTTCAAGAGTTTCCCTTGGAACCGAAAAAAAGTTTTCATTTAACAAAAAATCGAAATGGATGGAATTTTTGGGGGTCGAATTGGGACCCAAAAACAAGCCGAATTTTGAAAATTTGTTTTTTCAAAAGGTTTCCCGGGCTTTGCCAAAGCATCGGCCCTCTTAAAAGTGGGAAATAAACAAAACGGTTAAAACCCTGTTTTTCCCAAGCCTTGGGGGCGGGGGAAGTTTTAAATGCGCCTCCTACCGAGTTGGGGGCCCCGTTTTCCCCTCTTAGTCCCCTGGGAACCTTTTTTGGGTTTGACAAAACATTTTCCCTATTTTGGGGGTCCTTTTTTTTTTTTTTATTGCCCAAAAAGGAAAAGCGTTTGCGCCTTTTTTTTTTTTGGGGGGTTTACATGGAAAAAATGGGTAAACATTTTTTCCCTTTTCCCTGAGCCTGTTTTTTTTTTTTTAATTACCTTCCCCAGGGGGCCTTTTTAATATTTAAATATAATTAATTATATAAATATATATTATATATATAATTTTATATTATATTTATTAATATATAATAATTATTAATATATATATAGGGATTTTGAAAAAAAATGCGCTTTTTCCCGGTAAAAGGTAGCCTTTTTTTTGTTTTTTGGTCACAGGGTTGGGTTTTTAACGGGCCTTTTTTTCGTTGCCCTTTTTTTTCCCTTGGAAAACCCACAAAATACGGGGAGTTGTTTTTTGGGGAAAACCGTTTTGGGGAACAAACCCCTTTCTTGCCAATAATCCTGAAGGCCAAAAAAATGAAAAAAACGAATTTTAAAGGGGGTTCCTTAATATTTTAATCAAATTGGTGAACCCCTGTTAAAAAAGCCGCTGGAATGGGATTTCCCTTGCCGTGGGTTTTTTGGGGGGCCCCCCCTTAAAAAAAGGAAGAAAAGACCTTTTTTTTTCAAAAAAATTGAAAATATTTTGGATTATTTCTTTTAACTTGGGGTTGGGTAATTGGGCCCTTTGCAAATCTTTTTTCCAAAAAGCTTTTTTTAGATTATTAAAGAAAAAAAGTTTTTTTTTGCAAGAAAAATACTTCAAATGCATTGCCCTTTGGGTTTTTTTTGAAAGCCCGGACCGCAAACTGACAAATTTTTTCACCAGATTTTTTTTGTTTAATTGCCGTTGGTGGATTTGGCCAATGTTTTTTGTGATTGTTTTTTTGGGTAGAGAACCCCAATTAAACATTTTTTCATTTGGAAAAATTTTCCCCTTTGGCAACTCCTGGGCCAACCAAAAACGGGTTTTTGGAATTTTTTTTTTTGTCAGCAAAAAAAAATTTTTAAGTTAACCCTTTTTTAGGAAAATTGGGGTTCAAACCCCCCAAATCTTTGGGCCAAGCATTTTGGGTAAACTAATTTTAAGGGTTGGGCCCCCTGAAAGGGGCATTTAAAGAGACCGCCCAAACCCAAAAACTCCCGGTTTTTGGCTTAAATTTGTTTGAAAGCCTCCCCTTTTGGCCCTCCTGAAAAGGTCCCCCCTGGGGGAAGGTTTTTTTCGGGCCCTCCCTCGAAAACCCCCGGCCCCCCCAAAGTTCATGCCCAAAGGCCCATGGAAAAAAAAATGGGGTAAAACGGGGCTTTGGCCTTTCCCTTGGCTTGACGCTCAAAGCCCAATTTAAATTGGATTAGAAGCACAAAGACCAATCAACGCAAATGTTTTTGGCCCCCAATTATAGTGCAAAGGTTTTTTTGATTGGGCCCCCCCTAATGAAAAAAACCTCCCCCCCATGGCGTTTGGAAAAAAGTTTTTCCTTTGAAAAAGGGAAAAAAAATTTGAAAAAAAAAAAAAAAGTTAATGGGCCCCCTTCCATAAGGAAAGGGGGCCCCCCCAACCCTAAACCCAATTCCCAAGAAAACGGTAAAAACTAAACCGCCTATTCCCCTGGGGAAACTAAACAATTTCTAAGAAAAACAGGAAAAATTTCAAAATCCTTAACACCGATGCCCGTTTTTCCCACCTATGAATCCATAAAACCAAGGCTTTTTTTGGGGGACACCCAGTTCTGGTTGGGGGGGTTTCCAAACCAACAAATGCCCCCCCACCCACCAACATAACCCAATAAATTTTTTTCCGAAGCGCCCCTTGTTTTTTTTTAATCCTTTGCATTGGGGTTTTTCCCCCCTTGGGCCCATTAATTACGATTTTGGGGGTTGGAAGCTTTAATTCAAAAAATTTATAATAAAATTTAATTAAATAATAGTTTTCCTTCAAAGCCCAGCTTTTTTAAAAACAACAAGGGGAAAGGGAGGCCCCAAAAATTTTAGGGCCCCCATCAAAATCCTGTGGCCCCTTTTACTAATTTTAACCCACAACCCCTATGGATTGTTTTGACAGTGGGGGGGGCCCCCCCCTCCTCCCTTTTTAAAACCGGCAAAAGCAGCAAGGGGCACCAAGAAAAATCTTTTTTTTTTTTTTTAATAATGAACTTTTTCGCCCCGGGGGTTTCCTTTAACCTTCCTTTTGATTCCTCCCCAGAACCTCGGGGGTTTGGTTTTTGGAAAACCGTTTCCCCCCTTTTTTTTAGCCCCCTTGAAAAAAAACCCCATTGGTTGGAAAAATAAAAAAAAAATTAAGAAAATTTTTTTGGTGGGGGTTAAAAATTTTTTTTTTTTTTTCACACCCGGGGTACAAACTCCTTTGAAAATGGGAAAATTAAAATTGGTCCCCTTAAGAAATACCATCAAAAGAAATATAAACCCCCAAACAAAAGCGCACTGGAAATTAAAATTTTTGGGTTACAACTGTTTTTAATCCAACTTAAGGTGAATTGGTTTTTTTTTAAAAGAAACGAATGCCATTGGAAAAATTTGCCCAAATTTAACCATGAAGAAAAAAGTACTGGGGTGTTTTTTTTTGGGGTAAATAAACCACAACTCAAATTTCCGTCAAAACCCCCTGAAAAGGGCCCATCGGAAAATATTTTCCTTCCCCCCCAGGATGTTTCCCCCGCATTGTTCCCACAAATCTTTCCATTGAAATTTTAAATAAAAATGAGATTTCTCCTTGAAAAAACAAGTTTTTGGACAATGTCCCCCCTTTACAGTTGGGCCCCCAGAAAAAGGGCGAAATTAAATTTAATAATGTTTTTAAAAAATTCCGAGGTCAAAAAAAACAAACGAAGGTTAAATGTTTTTTTTGTTGGTTAAATGTGTGGCATGGGGTAAGCTTAATGAAATTGTTTTTTTTTTTTTCCCAATTGTTTTTTCCTTTTTAATAAACATTTTGGGTTTTTCATTGGTTCCAATTTTATTTGAGGGAAAAAAAAATTTTTTGTTCCCCCCATTTCTTTTTAGTGTTCCCGGTAACAAATTTTTTTGGGGGTTTTCCGGGGTTGAAAAATTTGTCCCCCTTGAAATCAGTTGGTTCCAACAGCAACAGACATTTTTTTTTGAAAAGAAAAATAAAATATTTTCATACATTCCCCTTGGGTATTTTTGAGAAAGGGCTTGGGCCAGGAAATAAAGCCTCAGGTTACTCAATAACTTGGCTGAAGCTTTGTTCCCCTTTTGCCCTGAAGGTTTTAGAAATTTAAGAAAATCCCTGAAAAAAACCCCCGGGTTCGCAAAACTGGTTCCCTCATTGGGTTGGGGGTTTTTTGGCCCTGGGGAGGGGCCTTTTCCCCCTCCGATTCCGGGACGTAAGGCCCAAAAAGTTTAACCCGTCCTGCCCAGCCCAAACAGTTTTTGTTTTTTGGGGGTTTGGGACAGGTTAAAGAATCCCACACTATAATTTCATGAAGAAGGTAAAAAAGGACCCGGAAAAAAAAAATTGGCCATCGGCAACCCTCAAGAACTTTAACAAAATTGCGCAAAAACCCCAAAAAGCACACCAAAGTCGATAGCCAGGCCCCCCCCCCCCCCAAACTGGCATTTTTTTTGAAAAGGAAACTTTTTGATTTTTACAAAAACAATTTGCCCCCTGTCCCCGAGCCCCAAAAGAAAAACGGGTTGGGGGGGGAAAAATTAATTTTAAATGCCCCGTAAGTAGGTTTCGTAGTAAAGTCAAAACACGAGGTAAAGTAGCGATCGACACATGAGAGATGCTTTCATGAGTACTTCCACCGACGAACTGAAAATGAACAAAGATGCGGGTCGAACAGGTGGGGGAGACGCACATGAACAAACATGAATGGTACGTTGTGTTCGGTTTTTAGGGCAAAATTCATT
>JAXMNL010000159.1:35688-49331 GCA_035128595.1 Eptatretus atami | reverse complement strand
CTCCGAACATTTTCCTATGGGCCTCCTGCGCCATTGCAACCTCTTTCTTTGCAGCCTTCTTGGCTACCTTATAACTTTCATGTGCTGCCTCTTCCACCACCGTACCCTTCGCCTTTTGCTATTCCTTGAACTTCTTCCTCTTCTCTTCAATAGTCTTTCCAACTTCATCACCCCACCACCATGATTCCGAGTGTCTCGGTGGTCCTTTTGTCCATCCACATACCTCACCAACGGCTCCCAATAGACTATCTTTCATTGACATCCAACCACTTTCAAGCTCAACCACATCATCCTCAACCATACTCAGCCTCTCTCTTAATGCTTCCTTCACTGTCGCCTCTTTCAACCTCCACACCTTCATCCTCGGTTGGTACTTCACCCGCTGAATTCTCCTCGCACCTTTCACCCTGATATCGCAGACAACCAGGCGGTGCTGTGAAACAGTCTCCTCCCCCGGGATCACCTTTGTGTCCCGGAGGTTTCCCCTATCTTGCCTACGCACCATCAGGTCATCAATGGTTGTCGTCGACCCACCTGACGTGTATGTAATAAGCTTAGTATCCGCTTTCTGGAATTGAGTATTACAAATCAACAAATCTGCTCCATCAGCAAACTCCAAGATCCTTTCACCTTCTCCATTTCTCACACCATATATATAACCCCCATGGACTCCCTCAAAACCGTCTGGACTCCTTCCCACATATCCATTCATGTCTCCTCCTTTCACAACAACTTCCTCTTCTTTCACATTCTCCATCAACTTCTCTATCGCACACCAAAACATGTACTTCTCTTACTCGCTTCGACCGACCTGCGGGGAATATCCCGAGATGACGTTCACCGAGAGCTTTTCGATCACGATTCTCACCATCATCAACCTTTCACTCACTCACTACACTGTCTACAAACTCCTCAGAAAACATGACACCAACACCATGCACACCTTCCAGGCACCCTTGCCACATAAACTTATACTTCTGTCCCTGCCGACCCTTCACCATTCATATACCACTTCCCTTATGTCGCCTGCACACAACATATGTCCACTCTTCTTCAGACCAATGTTTCAACCACTTCTCCTGATCTCCCTGTCATTGTCCCGACATTCCATGTCCCAAACCTCAGAAACCGATCTCCACGTGGGGCATCAGACGATTGGTCGTCATGAATGGAAAGATTTCCTCCCTTCCTTCGATCGGGTTCCCCACTTTGAGTTTTAACGAGAGGGGTAAGGACCCCCATGGGGTACTTCGGCCTGTACCCTGCCCATAAGTTGTACTCATCATGGTTTCCTTTTGAGGCGATGTTTTTATGGCCGGATGCCCTTCCTGACTTCGGTGTCAATGAGTGACTTGTATACATACAAGCATAACCCGCGCTCTGCGCGACATGTTGGGGTGGGTGTGTTTGAGAAAGGAACTTGTTACGAATTTGGAATTCAATCGCACACAACATACAGGTTCCCTTAGTCAGCTATGTCAATTAAGTGCATGTTCCCTAGATAGCTCACCTCCATTGTTTAAATGTTTTGAAATCTATTAGATGCACTGCGGATCGATTTAATAGTTAGGGAAAGAAACAATGGAGACGTCCTCCCCTCTTCTGCGAAGAGGAAGAAGAAACCTGCGGTGACGTCAACAACTCCCTCCCACCCGTGGTTGGCGGGGGGTGGATCACGAGGGCATGAGTCACGCCGGGTGCGGGGAGGGTGCAAAGGATAAAGAGGACATCTTTTCTTTGTTCGAGGAGAATCCAAAGAGTTCGTGGAAAGCTGTTCGCGGTGAAGTCCCGTGAAGAGAATCCAAAAAGAGTGGTGGAAAGAGTTCGTTGGGAGTCCCGTAGAAGAATCCCAAAAGAGCTCGTGGGAGTCTCCGTGGCAGAGTTCGTGTGCTAGTCCCTGGGAGGAGTAAGCTTTTTGCTTCGGCAGTTGGGGGGTCGGGAGGAACCCAGAAGCCAGGAGCTGCGTGGAGTCCGGGCGTCGAGAAGAGACGCGAGCTGGAGCGGCAGCCTTGCCTGCTGTGTCGCGCAAACCGCGCGTTCATGTGGAGAGTGCCGGAGAGAGCTCGCCTGCCACACAGAAGGCTCGAGCTCGACCGCGGCTACGCTAGCTGCTGTGGGGAAGGAGCATCTGCGGGATCGCCAAGCGCGTTCGTGTTGGAGAGAGCCGAGAGAGCTCGGCCTCCACACGGAAGGCCGAGCTCGACCGCGGCTACGCTAGCTGCTGTGGGGAAGGAGCATCGTGGTCGCCCAAGCCAGACACCTCAGGGTGCAGGTAACCTGCAACGGTCCTGTGGGACTCGTATCGGTCTGCCAAGTCCCACGCCATAAAGACCAAGAGTCCAGTCTGACCCATTGCTTTGATGGGGGGCTTTTTTCCTGCTTTTCTTCAATGAATGTTTGTTGGGCGCGAGTCCCGTAAGTGACTGTACATTAATAATTGCTTATAGACGGTTGTAGTTCTTTTGTTGCTTGTTAATTGCCATACGTGTTTCATTATAATAAATGTCCTTGTGTAAATGTAAACCTGCTCGTTTCGTCCGTTCCCTCATGACTGAACATTTTCGTGTGTTGGGAGTTCGAAAGCCGTTGTTTGCCGTAATAGAGGGACATTTGGACCACGGTTCTCGGCGATTACGCCGCTCGGAATCGCGCACGGACAAGCTCGCCTCGGCGGTTTGTTCCGTACGAGATCCGTCGAGGGTGGAATACCCGGTAGTTGGATCACGTGGGTATTTAGGTACAATTGAGATATTGGCAACTCGACCTACCCCACGTGATCTGCCGATTGGCGTATTTCGGTTCTTGTACAAGGACCCGTCGCTCGGAGTTATCCGGGCGGCGATCTATATTCCGGGCGATCGGTCGGGCCGACTCGACTTGCGGCTCGTTCAGAGCGGTCGGTGGCGGCCGCGACCCCGGCCTGCAACAAACTGATGCAGAGTATCAGTTAGTATTTACTTTAATGCAGTAAGTGGAATCGATTTCACTGTTTCAGAACCATTTTATTTACTTTTTTTTTTGTACCATGCACCTCATATGGTCTTTGAGATAATGTAAGCCGAATATCACGTTACTCGAGCGCAGAACAAAGTCGAAGATAGCGCGACACGAAACCACAAACTCGGAAATAATATATAAGATGCACTTGTGGTGATTGTGATGTCTACGAGAGGATCTCATCAAAAAATGAATGTGCTGTTGGTGTTTGTTCATCCATCAACAAACCTCTCCACCCCTTCCCCCCAAGAAATAATTAAAACACCCCTGGTGATATTGTTGTGGGGCCGGGTCTCGGTGGCGAGCATGACTGCTAGATGGAGCAGTAGAGTCGGCTCCACCGAACACCCGAATTTACATCGTACCTTTCAGATAAATCCGGAAGTATGGGTCCCTTCCAGGACCATGAATCGCCAATAATTCGACCGTGTGGAATAGGGTTAATTGCCACACATCAATATATCTAAATATCCACACGGCAAAGCTACCGGGGAATTCACACCCTCGACGGAGCTCGAGCGGAAGGAGCCGCTACCGTGCTCGAACCGTGCATAACCCGAGCAGATGGTTACCAAGATCCGTCGGTCCAAATACACAATTTACCGTTTCCCAATTTCCCAACATGCACTGTGCTGAGCTAATGGAAGAAGCACAGAAATGAGCTGGTACATTTAACAAAAGGGATTTATTTAAAATGGAGGGAAGGGAACACGCAAGAAGGCAGAGCTAACCGAATAGAAGGCAGGCAATGTACAATGAGCAAAAGAAAGCACTTACACAATTCTACTTGAAGATGGGCCCACACACAGACACACACACACACAAAGAAATGGACCCCGTCGGGTCTTTATTGAAGGCTTCCAGCTCGAGGAAAGGTGAGCTGGAGAACAGAGCCTGTGCTTGGACCTGTCCACCTCGTGTGGTCTTCGACGATCCGGCTCGGCGGGACTCGAACCCACAACAAGATGCCGCTCCAACCGGCCACGCACCAATCGACCAAGACCAAGGAGAAGATCAGAGACGACGATGACCCAGGACCAGATGAACCAGTCAGCACCAAGACCCGCGACCCCCAAGACGACGATGATCTCCGCTCCCAGCCTGGCATACCTTTATATTCCTTTTTCCTCCGGGGTGAGAAAATCGCTGTCTGATGCGATCTCCACCCTCATTGGATGGTCCGGGGTGTCGTGGGGAAAGTCGCTCTCTGTGCATCTCAACCCTCATTGCGCGGTTTCATGGAAGTCGCTCTCTGTGGCCATTCAACCCTCACTTGGATGGGGTGTCGTGGGAAAGTCGCTCTCTTGGCCATTTCAACCCCATGGATGGCGGTGTCTGGGAAAAGTCGCTCTCTGTGGCCATCTCAACCCTCATTGGCCGGTGTGTGTCATGAGAAAATAAAAAACATTAATTGTGACGTCATTCTGATGTCATAGCACCGTGTCTTGTCATTGGTCGATAGATAAATGGCCGTAACTTGGGAACCGCTTGTCCGATTAATATCAAACTTGAAAAGGCACATCAGCGGGTCCCCAGCAAATTCCTGGCAAGTTTCAATCAGATGGACCGTCAATCGTGCAAATAAAATAAAAAATAATAAATAAATAAACATTAATTATGACGTCATTCGTGATGTCATAGCACCGTTGTCTTGTCATTGGTTCGACATATAAATGGCCGTAACTGGGAACCGCTGTCCGATTAATATCAAACCTTGAAAGGCACATCAGCGGGTCCCCGGCAATATTCCTGGCAAGTTTCAATCCGATCGGACGGTGATCTGTCCGTATTAATAATTTGGGAAAAAATTGGCATGATAAGGTGAGAAGGTAGAACGACACCTTAGCTGCCATATATACACCTTTTCAACACTGAAAAAGCATTAAAATGGCCATAACTTGGGAAACCGCTCGTCCGATCGATATCACACCTCGAAAAGGCAAATCCGGGGTCCCGGCAATATTCCTGGCAAGTTTCAATCAGATCGGACCGGCCGGTCGTCGCAGAGAAACGGCGGTCGCCACACCAACACACAGACACACAGACACACAGAGATTGCTGGAATTATAGTAGATTATTTTATAACACTGAATTTTAAAACAGCCGTAACTCGACGAATTGACCACACAAAATTCTGCCGAACTTACCTCGATCTCCAAACTCACGCTCCGTCAACAATACCTGTGGTAACTTTTCTCGAGTTATCATGTTTTGGATGTTTGACCTCACTGTGACCTTGACCTTTGACCGGATTTTGACCAAAATCTAATCAGCACTAGTCCATCACCCTCCTGAATCACGTGGTGTAATTTGACATTGGTAGCTTCTTCGGTTCTCGAGTTATCGTGCCTACAAACAAACAAACGCACAAAACAGAGGACGGAAGTGATCAATATACTTACGAAATCTTTAGATTTCGTAAGTAACATAAAATGGTCATTGACCAAAATGAACTGCAACTTAGTATATTTTCAATATAAAGTTGAGGATCATGGAGAGTGAGCGGACAGAGGACGGAGGAGGACACGCTAACAATGGAGACGACACCAATGAGACAAGCCCACACATTTACAATGACAATGACGAGCAACAAACGCTTTGCAACCATTTTCCATTTTTGTTTCTGCGGGTTGGTCGAATGATGACATTCCTCCAGATTGATCTATCTATCCATGGCGTCGTTTTAGAATGACTATCAGGTTTCCCGCATTCAACGGGAAGAAATGTGAATATGTAACACATTGAAGACAAAGGAAATTGGAAATTGTAATATCCTCTGTCCACCCACCAGGGCACTACACAGTCCACATTGACGTGGAGAATTCATTCCTTTCACTAACCCCCTTCTGGTTAAACTTCCAAAATGCAGGCTCATTGCACACCTCAACACCTTTAATACTCCTCACCTTCCGAAGGCTGTCAATCCATTCTTCCCAACGCGAGAGATTCAAGCAAGCAGTGCATCCCCATCTGATGAAGCCTAATCCCCACAAATCTTCATCACCAGTAACTCCATTACCTCCATTAACCCTTCCTAACCCAAACAACTTTCGTGGCAAATTATTTTCCTTTCTCCTCTCTTCTCCTTTCCTGTTGTTCATTCCCTTGCTTATGTGCCCGATGTAGTAGCCCCTCTCTTCTACTGCCAGTTCATTCCTTCCATGAGCCTCGATTGTAGAGGAAAAAAAAAATTAAAACAAAAAAAAGGGAATAAACCATGTTTTTATAAAGACCACATGGACTTTAATTAGCACGTACTTTAATCTTTTTCTACCATTATAATGGTGTGACCTGGGAATTAAAAAATGTGTCCACCTATTCCACCAATGTATCTGAACACAAATATCAGAATTAATATAAAATCATTATTATCACAGACAAAGTTTTTTATGAAATTTCGATTGCTGGGAAATTATTTTGTTGCATTCATCTCATATCTCACATTATTTCGGCTTCGATGAATCAAGGAGAACAGCTCGTCTCTAGTTCATATTCGAAGTAATGATAAAATGGGGCTTTCTGGGCCGCCCATGGGGAAGGGAAGGGATAGGTGTGGAGAAAATTCAGTCTTCAATTTTAACATTGTTGTTTGGGAGGGAAGGGGATAGGTGGGGAAAAATCAGTCTCAATTTTACATTTGCTTGTATGGGAGGGAAGGGGATAGGTTGGGAGAAAATCACTCAATTTACATTCTTGGTATGGGAGGGAAGGGATAGGTGGGGAGAAAATCAGTCTCAATTTTACATTTGCTTGTTTGGGAGGGAAGGGGATAGGTGGAGAAAATCAGGTCCAATTTTACTTGCTTGTATGGGAGGGAAGGGGATAGGTGGGAGAAAATCACTCAATTTACATTTGCTTGTTTGGGAGGGAAGGGATAGTGGGGAGAAAATAGTCTCCAATTTTACATTTGCTTGTATGAGGAGGGAAGGGGTAAAGGATGGGGGAGAAAATCAGTCTCAATTTTACATTTGCTTGTATGGGAGGAAGGGGATAGGTGGGAGAAAATCATCTCAATTTTACATTTGCTTGTATGGGAGGAAGGGATATGGTGGGGAGAAAATCATGACTCTCAATTTTACATTTGCTTGGTATGGGAGGGGGAGATAGGTGAGAAAATCTTAATCATTTGCTTGTATGGGAGGAAGGGATAGGTGGGTGAGAAATCATCTCAATTTTACATTTGCTTGTATGGGAGGGAAGGGGAATATCGGTGGGAGAAAATCAGTCTCAATTTGTACATTTGCTTGTTGGAGGGAGGTAAATGATGCTCAATTTTACATTTGCTTGTATGGGAGGGAAGGGATAGGTGGAGGAAAATCAGGTCTCAATTTTACATTTGCTTGTATGGAGAGGAAGGGATAGGTGGGGAGAAAATCCATCTCCAATTTACATTTGCTTTTGGGAGGGGGAGGTAATGAGTTCAATTTACATTTGCTTGTAGGGAGGGAAGGGGATAGTGTGGGAAAATCAGTCTCATTTTACATTTGCTTGTATGGGAGGAAGGGGATAGGTGGGGGGAGAAAATCAGTCTCAATTTTACATTTGTTGTATGGGAGGGAAGGGGATAGGTGGGGAAAAATCGTCTCAATTTTACATTTGCTTGTATGGGAGGGAAGGGGACAGGTGGGGAAAAATCGTCTCAATTTTACATTTGCTTGTATGGGAGGGAAGGGGACAGGTGGGGAGAAAATCAGTCTCAATTTACATTTGCTTGTGTATGGGAGGAGGAAGGAGGATAGGGGAAAAATCGTCTCAATTTTACAATTTGCTTGTTATGGGAGGGAAGGGGAAGGTGGGGAGAAGAAATCAGTCTCAATTTACATTTGCTTGTATGGGAGGGAAGGGGAAGGTGGGGAGAAAATCAGTCTCAATTTACATTGCTTGTATGGAGGGAAGGGATAGGAGTGGGAGAAAAATCGTCTCAATTTTACATTTGCTTAATGGGAGGGCAAAGGGAGGATAGGTGGGGAAAAATCAGTCACAATTAACATTTGACTTGTATGGGAGGGAAGGGAAGGTGGGAGAAAATTAGTCTCAATTTTACATTTGCTTTGTGGAGGGAAGGGGATAGTGGGGAGAAATAGTCTCATTTAACATTTGCTTGTGTGGGAGGGAAGGGGAAGGTGGGAGAAAATCATCTCAATTTTACACTTTGCTTGATGTGGAAGGAAGGGGATACGGTGGGGAGAATCAATCTAGCCAATTTTACATTTGCTTGTTGAGGAAGGGCAGGGATAGGTGGGGAAAAAAGTCCGTACTCAATTACATTTGCTTGTATGGGAGAAGGGGAAGAGGATAGTGGAAAAAATCAGTTCTCAAATATTTACACATGCTTGTGTGGGAGGGAAGGGGATGGTGGGGAAAAATCAGTCCAATTACATTTGCTTAGTTGAGAGGGAGAGGATAGGTGGGGAGTAATTAGTCTCCAATTTTACATGTGCTTGTTTAGGGGAGGGAGTAGATAAGGACTAGGTGAGGGATAAAATCAGTCTCAATTTACATTCGCTCTGTCATGAGGAGAGAAGAGATCAGCGTGACGGAAGGCAAAAAATACAGGATACTCTATTTTACATTTGCTGTTGTAGTGGTGAGAAGCGGGATCAGGTGGGGAGATAACAACATAACGAGTCTCATATTACACATTTGCTATATTAGCTTGTGGAAGAGGAGTGGGAAAGTGGGGAGAAAATCAGTCTCCAATATTTCAATTATGCTTGTGATGGGAGGGAAGGGACAGGTGGGGAGAACAATCAGTCTCTCAATCTTATTTTAGAGTTTTGGGCTTCGAGTCAGAAGTTTATTTCCCTTTCTCCCCCCATTCATTTTGAAAGGGGCGTCCACAGGAAGACCCATTTGTCTTCTACTCTTCGATTCTTTGTATATTGGGCGGTGTATAAGCTGATGGTTGGTTGGTGGTCGTACTTATTTATTTCTGAAGGATCGGTTTCAGTGCATGTTTAATAAAATGTTGACGGCCTCACATAGTGCGATATCATGCACATTTGTCAGGTAAGCATTCACCGATAAGTTCAGCATCTTCAGTGAATATGACGGAAAATATAATAAAAGAAATCTTTCACATTTATGGGTTTTTTTTTGAGGTGTATAGCAGTTGTAGTTCTGTGTGATTTCCCTTTTCTATCGAGTTAATATATAGTATTACGTCCAGGATCATCAATCTTGTCGAAGTGTTTTATAACTTTAAAATAAAAACAAGGCCGGATTCAGAATTGGATGGCGATAATGACGAAGAGGAAGTTGATGAAGGATATATGTGTCGTCCGCAACATAAAGTATGTCGAGTAGTAATGCTGTGGGGAACCGTGGATCGACCCTCCAAAAGCCTGGCCTCGACTACCGAGACCTGCATGGCTTCTTACAGTCACTACAGGCGGAGCAACTGAACCGGTTGTTCGGGCATCCGGCGACGAGCCTCGCAGTTTTCCGGTGAGTTCGTGTCGGGAGGGTTTTGATGAAATATTTCCTTTAACGGTTTTCGTTTAAATGTCGGGAATGTTTTATTCATTTACGATTTGTATCATGTCGACGATACCAAAGTATATGGACTGGTACATAATAGAGCCAAGTTGGACAGTCTGCAGACACCTCCCTGTAAGCCAAGTGGACAGTCTGCAGACACTCCCTCGTAAGCCAAGTGGACAGTCTCAGACACACCTCCCTGTAAGTCAAGTGGACAGTCTGCAGAGACACCTCCCTGTAAACTAAGTGGACAGTCTACAGAGACACCTCCTGTAAGTCAAGTTGGACAGTCGCAGAGACACCTCCCTGTAAGCTAAGGGACAGTCTACAGACACCTCCCTGTAGTCTGGACAGTCTGCAGAGACACCTCCCTGTAAGTCAAGTGGACAGTCTACAGAGACACCTCCCTGCAAGTCAAGTGGACAGTCTACAGAGACACCTCCCTGCAAGCCAAGTGGACAGTCTGCAGAGACACCTCCCTGCAAGCCAAGTGGACAGTCTGCAGAGACACCTCCCTGCAAGCCAAGTGGACAGTCTGCAGAGACACCTCCCTGCAAGCCAAGTGGACAGTCTGCAGAGACACCTCCTGCAGCCAGGGACAGTCTACAGAACACCTCCCGCAAGCCAAGTGGACAGTCTACCAGAGACACCTCCCTGCAAGCAATGTGACAGTCTACAGAGACACTCCCTGCAAGCCAGTGGACAGTCTACAGACACCCCCTGCAAGCAAGTGACAGTCTAGCAGAGACACTCCCTGCAAGCCAAGTGACAAGTCTACAGAGACTCCTCCCTGCAAGCCAATGGACAGTCTACAGAGACACCTCCCTGCAAGCCAAGTGGACAGTCTACATAGACACCTATCTGCAAGGTTCTCCACCTCCCTGCAAGCCAAGTGGACAGTCTACAGAGACACCTCCCTTCAAGCCAAGTGGACAGTCCACAGAGACAAACCTCCCTGCAAGCAAGTGGACAGTCTACAGAGACACCTGCTGCAAGCCTTGTGGACAGTCTACAGAGACACCTCCCTGCAAGCCAAGTGGACAGTCCACAGAGACACCTCCTGTAAGCCAAGTGGGACAGTCCACAGTCACCTCCCTGTAGGCCAAGTGGACAGTCCACAGAGACACCTACCTGTAAGCCAAGTGGGCAGTCCACAGACACCCTCCCTGTAGCCAAAGTGGACAGTCCACAGCTGACACCTCCCTGTAAGCCAAGTGGACAGTCCACAGAGACACCTCCCTGTAAGCCAAGTGGACAGTCCACAGAGACACCTCCCTGTAAGCCAAGTGACAGTCCACAGAGACACCATCCCTGTAAGCCAAGTGGACAGTCCAGACACCTCCCTGTAACCAAGTGGACAGTCCAGACACCTCCCTGTAGCCAAGTGGACAGTCCAGACACCTCCCTGTAAGCCAAGTGGACAGTCCACAGAGAACACCTCCTGTAAGCCAAGTGGACAGTCCACAGAAGACACCTCCCTGTAAAGCCAAGTGGACAGTCCACAGAGACACCTCCCTGTAAGCCACAGTGGACAGTCCACAGAGACACCTCCCTGTAACCAAGTGGACAGTCCGCAGAGAACACCTAGCTGCAAGCCAAGTGGACAGTCTTCAGAGGACACCTACTGCAAGTTCAGGGCAGTCTACAGAGCCGCCTAACTGTAAGGTTCTCACCTAGCTCAAGCCAAATGGAAGTCTGCAGAGACACCGAGCTGCAAGCCAAGTGGACAGTCTGCAGAGACACCTAGCTAGCTGCAAGGCCAAGTGGACAGTCTGCAGAGACACCTAGCTGAGCTGAGCAAGCCAAGTGACAGATCTGCAGACACCTAGCTAGCTGCAAGCCGAGTGGACAGTCTGCAGAGGACCACCTAGCTAGCTGCAAGCCGAGTGGACAGTCTGCAGAGACACCTAGGCTAGCTTGCAAGCCGAGTGGACAGTCTTGAGGACACCTACCTACAAGCCGAGGGACATCTGCAGAGACACTTACCTGCAAGCCGAGTGGACTTTCTGCAGAGACAACCTAGCTGCAAGCCATGTGGACAGTCTGCAGAGACACCTAGCTGCAAGCCAAGTGGACAGTCTGCAGAGACACCTAGCTTCAAGCCAAGTGGACAGGTCTGCAGAGGACACCTATCTACAAAGCCGAGTGGACATTCTGCAGACACACCTACCTGCAAGAGGAAACGGTGAAGAAAAGAGCTATTTCCATGAACAGGAGCTGCAAAGTGTGGAAGAAATGGGCTTGGGAGTCATTATCAACAAGAACTTTCATTTTTTTTCAGAAGTGTGTTCATTGTTTCCACAGCAATGAATATAGCCAATTGTGTTATGGGTCTTGAGAGAACCTTCACTGTTCTTGACGAGGACATTGTTCCTCTGCTGTTTAAGTCCCTGGTGAGAGAGGACACCTTGAATATGGTAATCCAGCTTTGCATCCTGCAAGATATTTATTAGGCATGGACAAAATGGAGAATGTCAAAGAAGGGCAACAAAACTATCTGCTGTCAGACAACTCCTCCAGCAAGATAGACCAAGACGACTTGATATCCAATGTATGCACTACAGGTGGAGCAGAGGAGATATGATCCAGACATAAAGGATCATACATATTGAAGCCTGGTGTTGGCTTAACAGTTAGGGTGGCTGGCTTAAGATCGTAGGGTCTTGAGTTCTCAAGCCCCCGTCGTGCTGTTTAACACTAGGTGGGTTGACTCAGCCTGTGGCTTACTGGTAACAGGGGCTTTGCATCAGCAGCACAGCTACAACCCCAGAAAATTATGCAGCCAAGCAGCCACAGGCTGCATACAAATAAATAAATGCACATTGATAGGATATCATGTGATAATTGGGTTTTTCTTTTCTTGGAATGCTGCAGCACCAAACTACCAGAGGTCAGGAATGGAAGTTTTATAAACCAAGAATTGGGTGGAATAGGCTCCCTCAGTACGTAGTTGGCGAATCGTCCATCCAGGCCTTTAAAACACCATTCGATTTACATTGGAGAACTTGATAGTTTAACCTTCGCCAACTCTCTGCCGTGCAGGCCCTCGTGAGTATTTTGCAAATTTATGAACCAAAAGATGTGAAAGTCTAGAAGATTTCAACAGGACCCATCCTCTACTTCTGTAGGGACAATGATGATGATGATGATTCTATTCTTTGTCCTTCATGTGTAACACTTGTAGGCATTATTTTTCTCTGGTACCTGTACTGACATCGCATCATCATTATTTCAGGGCACTGTGTATTTAACCGGTACATTTCTTTCACCCAAAGGTATTTTGCCAATATTTCATTAACTGATGCAGAGTGATGTCATGACCGGTATGGCTGTTTTCTGATTTTTTTTTTTTAGTTTTCTTACCGTTACCTGTAGCGACGTCGCTTGACTTTTCATCAGTAAACTAGAACAGCACACGGTAGAGTGCATACCTCTGCCAGGCTGAACAGTTTACGTCTTGTATCCCCCTGATGGGCCAGATCTGGATCTGGACCTGAACCAAAATATCATGAGCTTGTGCTTGTCACAAACCCAACCTGTCCACCAAGTTTTGTCTAAATCTGTCTTCAACTTTTTGAGATATCCTGCTCGTAGTTAGACAGACAAATGGGTGAACACAACCTCTGTCCACTTTTGGTGGTGGAGGAAACAAAGCAACAAAATCAACTTTACTGTTTTTTATAAAAAATATCAAAAAGCCAAGGAAATAACTTTGCAGGTAAAACAATTAAATATAATTTTACCGGTAAAATAGTTCAAGCAGGTTTTTATGGCTGATATTTTGTGTTTGTTTATTTTGCAGAGAGCTGCCTCCTCTCGCCCAGAATTACATCATGCGTTTGCTGTTCTTGGAACAGCCAATCGCACAGGCGGCGGTTTCCACGTGGGTGCAGAACGACAGTCGCAGGTGAGCTCAGTAGTCGATTGCTGGCACCCTGAACAAATTCCAAATTCCTGCTCTCTAACCTACAGGGGGCATTGCATCAGCGGCACAGCCGTGCCCTCAGCTAATGATGCTACTCGCAGCCATGTGCTGCATACGAAAGAAGAAGAACATACATGAATTATAAAGAAAAAAATTTGGTCAAGTCACCTGCACTTTTAAATAATATCTCTTTATTATTCATTTTCTTTTTGCCCTCACCGAGCAACACAAATTAAACCAA
>JAXMNL010000158.1:66206-78342 GCA_035128595.1 Eptatretus atami | reverse complement strand
AAAATACAGATAGCATGAATGATTTTAAACAATATATTATATCCATTTTTATCCATTGATTATCATTCAGTTTTCCCTTCGACTGTCCCGCAGTAGCTCCACTTCGATAACATTACCACGAGTTTATGACACAACAACGTGTTCCATTCTTGAGTTCCGGAGGATCCAAGAGCCGCAATTAAAATACAGGCACCCTACTTAAAAGTGATCCAAAAGCCGGATCAGTTTCGTCTACATATTCATTATCTTGTAGATTTTAGCTGGCCGCGATCAGTTCGTGTACATATTCATATGTTGTAGGAATTTAGCTGATTCTGAAACTGTTAACAGCATGTCGAATCGGATGGTTCTGTGATTTTCTACGGTAGTAAACAGAAGTACGACTTAAGCCTGTACGCACTATCGAGACCCGAGGACCTAATATTTCACAACAAACTAAAAAACTCACAAAATTTGAAGATATTTTAAATAAACAATTTATTATATATCAATTAAATATCATTTTATCCATCGATATAATGAATTGTTCGTGTACAGACTATAGTTTTCTCTGGATCTGCGCATTCCATTCACGATCTATGTTCTAATGAAGTTGCAGTAGGAATAATAAAAACAGCAACTGTGCGGAGAGTAGGTAATCTCTCCAAAAGCTCTCGAAAAGCTTAAAATGCATCACGATCGGTTTGATTGACGATATATTGACGACGGACATCGAGGACCGTTTATTATCCATCATGAAGTACCGCCTGATTATTATCGCATTTGAAATAGAAATGAATACTCAATGAGTTTATTATATGTCTATGATTATAGCTTATACAGCTCAATAGCATGAGCAATTTACTATGGCGTATAGTGATCTAATAATAACAAAACTTCTACAAAAAGTTTTACGCAGCGCATATTCACAGTTCACATTGCTCACATTGACCATTCAAGACTAAGTTAATTATACCAATAAATGAGAAAATCCTGCAACGCATCATTTACATATTAAAGTTAAAGTATTCTTTGTAAAACCACGTTCCTGTAATTTTGTTTCGGAGCAAAAATGGTTTAGTTTTTTTTGCGGCGCGCTCGCGAAAGTGCTACGTACAACATTCCGTGGTAAATGAAGGAGAGCATAAAGTAAGCCAATGCGAGTGAAGTTTCGCCCTGTGCCTGTTGAGGTGAGGCAAAACACGGTTTTACAGGAAAATTGGATTCTTTTGAATGCAAATGGTCTCAGTATCAGTAGGTTATAATGGAATTCCTTGTATCATTCTGGTTTTCCCCTTCGACTGTCCATCCAGTAGCTCACTCGTACTGACATTAGCACTAGTTTATTGACTACAACAACGTGTACCATTCGTGAGTTTCCGGAGGATCCAGAGAGCGCATTTAAAATTATCGGCACCCTACTTTGAGAATGCAACGATGGATGGAATTCCAGAAAGCTCTATTGAGTCCAGAAATTCCTGGGAATAGTTTATGAACGGCATCTCTGCGTTAGATACTGTGATTGCAGTATAGAGGTAGATTGCCTGGAAAATTTTTCGATGATTGATGATTATCGCATTTACAGTTTCGTTTAATGGGAGCCTAATATACTTTATCCAAAAGCTAGCAGAGTTATTGGCATTGATGAATGTCTGGATACACCACTTGTATCAAAGCTCTGCACTGTCAACCGTTTCAAACTGCTGAGAAACGTTAATCGGATGTTTGGAATGGTAGGTTGTAGACCTCCCGACTGACGCAAGTATTCTGCGAACCGAAACCTGCTTCCCGTCAGGTAGCATCAAGCCTCATGTTGATTTTCAGTTGCATTTAGTGTACATGCCCAAAGATGAGACTTTTTTGATTGGCGTCACAATGGTTGTTGTTCCGTGTCTCACGACGGTTAATATTTGTCGAAAATCACACATAGCATGGTGGAAGCCGTCCGAATGGTCTTCCGCCTCTTAGTCTCTTAATGTCCGATCTATGCTTCGTAGGCTTTCCGGGTGTCATGGTTGCCTCGTCTTATAATTAGTACCCACATTCACTGAATACGCACGCGAGTTGAAATTCCTTTTTTACAGCCAAGTAGGATAGTCACTGACATGGAGTTGTAGAGGACCTTTGAACGTGGAGCGAATCGTCTTTCCTCCTGTTATTAGATTTGCCGCGATACCACTGAAAGCACGGATATGGCTATTTTCCTTGAGATCTGATGGAGGCAGAATACATTGATCAAAAAGTTTACCGTTCCTCCAGAGCATCTAAGAAAATGCATGCCAGTGTTTGCTGAGAACGCGCGCATTGAATCATCGTACACCGTTCGCTGCTCTGGATTCAGTTTTTGAGAGTTGAAATGAAGGAACTGTAATTGCTTCAGCAAACATTCATAATTCAGTATCGTGTATACTTCTATGCCCGAAACCTGTATGAAGCGGAGTTCAAAATGTAGTCCATAGTTGGAAATATTCCTACCGTCATACGATGTACAGGATCGTTATGATATTGTGACACCCTTTCAGATATAGATGCTCCCGGTGTAAGGCTGGGTCAGTAGCCAATCAAACCGTTTTATGCACAATGTCTTGGCTCAGCCTCTCTGAAAGTATCCAGAGTCCTGAAGGATCTACGGTTCGCACGCAGTGATTACGATTTGCAAAAGGAGTCGGCATTTGGTTTGGATTGTTCAGACTGTTGGAGATTCCTTCAGTGCATGATGAGATGTTGGTCGTTGGCTTAATAGACCACGCGCCAGGCACTCTCTCATAGTAGTGTACTCGATATTTCAACTCGACGAGTGTCGGCGTAAGTCTTCGACCGCGCACATCATGAATAGATTCTCAGGAAATAGCATTCCGTCAAATTTGGAGGATTGTTATAAACCCTCCTATCATGGACCTTTTTTATTCCAGATGCTGCTGTTGTTGACCCTGCTTTCGGCCGTGACCATGTCTTATTCGACCCATGTGTAATACTGCGGTAACCTCGATGATATAAGAGGTTTCAGCGAATCGTCACTTTGACATAGTGCATAAACTCTTCATTATCTTTGCGGTTCTGCTGCAGCCTGCTGGAGGCATTTCGAGTGAAAAATACTCGTTGGTCCATTTTCTAATGAACTGCCAACTGCATGACAGCGCGAGTGTTCATTGAATAGGAAAGCTCAAAGTCGATAAGCCTGCTTCCATACTTCCCAACGTTACCTAGCTTCTCGATAAAGTTCGATTTCGTCGTTTTCATCTTCTTAATTGTATGCTGAAGATTAACTGCGCGGATTCCCTTTATTGACATACTTCAAAACGTATTATTACTCTTTACAGCGAGCTGCAAATCTCAACGTTGGTATGGCTACTCATTGCCTAAGAACCATTTGTTATAAGGTACAAAACAAACGATTGTCATTTCTTCCTCACTCCTGATTATGAATGGAATCTAGTCACGTTGACGGGAGTTACCACCAGGACTGTGGGGAGCGCTTCCATATTTGGGGTATCCATCATTTCCCATATTCAGTTTCAATCTGAAATCTTTGGAATTTCCTTGGTGCACACTCCGTCCGACATACATGGGCATTCGGCCGAAGTGGTCCACATGGACCGTGAACCATGTTGGTTTTACCAAATTGTGAAGTTGCCGTTCCTTCAGTGGCGGAAGGAATTTCTGCTTGAGATGATTCGACATATTATCAGCAAACATGTGACTACCCTTTGTTGAGCCAAATAGAATGTGGACTATCCGGAAAGCCCACCTTTTGAAAACTCTACGGAATAGATTCCACGCATTCACTTCTCAAAGCACCATCTTGAGCCATTGACATGAGGCGATCTTACTTCGGTTGAATACACAACAGTTAAAACTGGGTCGTCGTTCGCTGATTGGCTGTAATAACGTTGACAATATTTTGTCAGTTGACAATATTGGTTTGTAGTTGACGTGATTAAAAATTGTCGGCCATGGCTCAAATAGCAATGCGTCCTTGTTGTCTTTCGTGCATGTATCTAGACCTCCGGAATAAGAAGATGGGAGGATGACCCTCTGCCCAGTTGCCGGGAATCTGAATCCTCATGTGATGCAATCGCGTAAACTGGGTAATAGTCAGCTCTGAGTGCTTCTGTTCTCGGCGGATAATCCAAGTCTTTCAGTTTCAATTTACAGAGAATCCACCAGAAACTGTTGGAATAAGACGACCGCCTTTAGCAAGATCATTTCCTGCTCTTCTTTGAATTGATAGCCATGAATACTGGATTGGAGATTCTTTTATTACTCTTATTTTTCAGGTACAACTGTAGCCGTCAGTTTCGTACGAAAAAGTAATGGGCTACTGTAGTGGTCGTACGGATCGATGAAGCTCGATATCCGCTGTAATGGACCTTCTCGAAGGTGAATAACAATGTCCCTTGACATGTCGGAGCCTGGCATAAGAATTGTTACTTCATCACTTGTAGTGCATTTATTGCCTGGTGTTCTTTCAACGTTTTTTATCTATGAATGACGAACTCGTAAATCTTCAATTCCTTCGCCCTTCCGTTTGAAATATTCGTGAAGCTGAGAATGCTGGACGTACTTGTTGTTTTGTTCTAAGAAGAATTATTATTCACAACTTCTTTCCTCAAACACTGAAGAAGCATTCGTCTTTTCTAACTGGTTCTGTATGTTGTCTATGAGTAGATTTGGAGCGAATTGCTGTTGGATCCCAAACTTGGGTACATACTTCCGATGCGATGAATATTTGTCCTGCACACTAAAGGCGGACTCCATCCTGACGTTGTCTTCTTTGCGAGACGAGCTAGTCATCGTGGAAGCACTGTTGTAGGCTCGGATATTTGAATGAAATGCGGGAGAGTGCGTGATCGGATTTCTTGATGTCTTTGAGAAATTGTGCCAATGAGGAAATGCTGGAGCTGTACATTGCCATGTACAGCAGAAGCCTGTCGCTCGCTACCGAATTTAGCCGCAGAACAGTGCGGACAAATTACATTCATCGCGCCAACATTTGTCTGGCTACGGAAATTGTCCTCGAATTAGTCATAGCGATGGCAGTAGTTGAATGAGGTCAGGCCAGCCAGCTTAACCTTGCGTGTAGTTCGAGCCTACGACGGCTCGCCATCTGACGGGCTTCGGTACATCTCCAATTGTTTTCCTTTTCTTTTGAGTCGGCATGTTCACCTGCAGTAGAAAACAGATAGGAACAATTAGTGAACAATAACATGAGTCTTAAAATGATGTCCAATATGACATACACAAACTGGCAGAGGAAAAAGGGTGAATGGAAGTTTCGCCTTGTGCAATTGAAGCATTTTGAATTCAATTACAAGTCAAGGTAAATTAGAGACATGGCAGAATAGCCATACCGCATCAACCTCTCTCAGTATGGATGCAACCTTGAATCTGACAGCCTACACAGACTGATTTCAACTTAAAATAGTCTTCATGTGCGATTACATAATTATCTTATCTAGGTCTCACAATGTATCGAGATAAGCACTTTAGGATCTCAAGCTAGGCTGGACTGGCGGATGCTTCTGCATACATAATTTTCAATCGATCGAAGAGACTGTGACGCGTCTTCAATATTCCTTGTATTATTGGCAAATTCTGCCATCAACGAATCGAAATATGCTACTAGACTTGCGTGCGTATCAAACGGTCACTCCTCTGACTTATTAAATTCTGTTGTGCTAGAGAAGCTACTTTCTACCGCCAAACATCTGCTGCCTTTATTAGAACCTCAAAGGGCTCAACATGTAGAACACCTGAAGCTCCTAATTACTATTAATGTCTCGTACGGTTTCAAATTTCAAGGATCAAGCGGCCATTTTGCATTCAAGTGGTTCAATTTTGATGTGCACGTGCTCAACCCCACCCACCCGGGAAAAACCCAAGTACACTGTCAGTAACTTCACCTCCACACTAAAACGATGATCATGATTTTGGGTTTAACCGTAAATGACCGGATACTTTGTTGGCAGTTGGTCCGGTGGCAAGCAGTATCGGCGATGAAAATTTCAAAAACGGCAACCATGTTTAAAAAAAGCAAAAGAAATACTATGTACTAGTCAAAAGCATGTTGTTGTGAAGAAACTACGGCACATGGAAATGCAAATTCGTCAGTATGAACTCAAATCTGTGGTCTCCCAAAATGAGCGTGATGTATGACCAACTCATCTTATGGTCCTCTTAAAAAATGGGAAACATTTATTCTTTTTGTGCAATAATTCCTACCATTTTGCAAATAGAAGACATGAACTGTTAACTACCATAATTCAGCAAAAACGAATTAGAGGCCTCTTAACGGAGACAATAATATCATTACTATATATGTCCAAACTTGTTTCATTCATGCAGTAACAAAATCTGATGTGTGAACAAAAAAAGGCGCATGCTGAATATTATAAATAAATAGAATAGGATGTTGAATATTACTGTGAGGATCCCCAAAGGGGGGGCTTAGGGGCCCTTTTTTTTGGACCTTTTTGGGGATGCTTTGCAACAGAATTTCATCAGAGAGTGACTTGAGAGTCTTCATATTCGCTTGTTAATTATTGGCATCTAGCCCATCACGCACTCGAACTCTACTGTGAGACGGTTGAAAGTACTTTTACGGAGCGTAGACTCAAAGCTCACTGAAGCACTAAGGCTCGAAGGCTATTTCTGTCGGTTCAAATTTCAAATCAAGCGCTTGTTGTTCAATTCAAGTTGGGTTTGCCAGATTTTGATGTTGCCGTGGCTTCCAATCCCCACCCACCCGGAAAAGACCCAAGTACACTGTCAGTACTCAAACCTCCACACTAAAAAGATGATCATGGATTTGGGTTTAACCGTAACTGACGGGCGAACTTTGTGGCAGTTTCCGCGGGCAGCGGTATCGTCGATGAAAATTCAAAACGCAACCATGTATAAAAAAAGCAAAGAAAATACTTTGTACTTAGTCAGAAAGTCACGGTTTGTGAAAGAAACTACGGCACATGGAAAGTGGCGAATTCGGCAGTTGAATCTCAACTGTTTTCTCCCAAATGACATTCTATGCAGCCGAACTCATCTTTATGGATCCTCTAAAAAATGGGAAACATTTTATTCTTTTTTTGCAATAATTCCTACCATTTTGCAAATGGAGAACCATGAACTGTTAACTACCATAATCATCAAAACTAATTTTGAGGCCTCTTAAGAAGAAAATAATACATTACTATATATGTCAAAAAGCTTGTTTCCATTTCATGCAAGTAACAAAAATTCTGTGGTGGAACAAAAAAAGGGGCTGCCAATTACATCAAAACGAATTTTGAGGGCCTTCTTTAAGGAAGACCAAATAATATTGTGCGAATTCGCGCCCGCTGGCTGCAACGGCCACGTACTCGAACCGCGGCACGGTCGCCCACCGAACGACCAATTTCAGTCGTGACCCCTCTCGACCAACGCTGGGAGCTAGTCACGGGTGGCGGCGGTTTAACCTCACCACGATCGTGCCAATTGCCACCGCGCAGGATAGCTTGCTCGCCAAAATTCGATCTACCTAAGTACCTGCGCGGAATGGCTCACCGGGGCGAGTCGTACCACGCCACAGGCGACTTCGGATACAACCGCTTAACGGTCCGTACGTGCCTTACAGTGATAAACCGACGTGTTATCGTCGGCCTCGACGTCCGTATTACTTACCGGCGTATTAAGCCCACTTACGAACCCCTTACGTGAAGCAGGATGGAGGATTCAATTAAAAGAAGGAGACGAAGCAGACGGAGGAAAACAGTCAACACAATGCACATTATCTCCGCGGCACACGAAAGCACGTATATATACAGCCATACAGTCAAAAATGCACATAAAAGCAACCAAACAATAAAGCAACAACGACGCAAGTTAATACCGACTACGCGCACAAAACGCAACACTACACATTACTTCACAGACGGCGGCCAACAAACATTTACAACAAAAGCAAGAAAAGAAAGCCACCCTCAAACAAGGAGCAGACACCTGTAGGCCAAATGCCGGACCTAGAGGAGCGGCCATGTCCCGACGGTGGGTCCTACCCGCGTCCTCGTACGCTTTGGCGGCGAGCCGCAAATTGGCGCGCGGCGTGCCCCGACTCCGTGCTCCTTGGCGGGTTTCGTTAGCACCACATGTGGGTGAACGGGCCCCTTTGCACCATCTCAGGCGGGGAAAGGGATATTTTTGATGCCCGGGGGAGGGAGTGGTGGCTGGTTTGGCGTTCCCGCGGCGAGACGACGATCCCACACCGCGATCCTCGTCGCCGACCGCCGTCCTTCCTGCCTCGGACCCGAGGCTTCCCCTTGCCGCAGTCCACCGCTCTCCTCGCCCGACTCTCCCGATGACACTCTCGCGACTCCAGAACCCAACTGATTTCATTTGCCTGCGCGCCTTCTTATCGGCTGCAGGTGAAGCAGCTAATATGCAAATATTGATCAGAATGACCTCGGGGCGAGCCACGTCTCGCCCATTGGTCGAGGAAACGTGGCAGTGAATCTCCCTGATCTAGAATTTCAATATATCGACTTCACACACACGCGCCGGAGGCGGGCCATGCGCTGCGCGCTCGCTAATTGACGGAGAGAATGGCGCTGTAGCGTTTTTGATCCGATTTTCCCTCGGGGAAAAGGCCGCCATTTGCGGCTCGCGGCTCGGTGCAGTTCGCAACAATCGCGACGGGCCCGAGACAGCCCGACGTTCAGTGTTCACAGGTGGCGCCGGAATGCCGCTAGAAGGAGAGAGTAAGTGGTCGAGGGTTTTCGTGGTGGTTTTGATGGTTGTGTCCGTTTGGTATAATGCGGTTGATCATTGATTGGGAGCGTAATGTGGCTGGTGGCTGGGTTGTGTGATGGCGGTTGAGAGTGTTGCGTTCAAAATAAAAGAAGAACAGAAAAAAAGGCTAACTCAAAGGGTCGCAGCCGATGAAACACATTAATCCCTCTAAACAACGGGTTTGGGCTAACTACACATGTACTTAGAGATATTCCACCTCGGGCCTTATGGTGTATTCGGAATTTCCACAGCCTAACACTACCCCTCCCCTTTACAGACTCGTCCCGAGTCGTCAAATTTCGTGTGCATCATGGTAGTTCTCCCTAGTACGTTTAACCTACGGATCCCTGATGCGACATTCATGTATTCGTGTCCCCCAAAATAAATACCTGACGGGCTGAGTAATAACTAAACAAACCCCATCACAAGACGACTTAAATAAAAATTGCGCGCATGACAGACATGCCGGGCGCACTCATATTTACTACAATACATCTTAAACCTTATAAATTTACACTAAACATGCGCCAGGATCAATGGACTCTGCAGGAGAAAGGAAGAGTCACGGAAACCGTGCACGGCCGCCACTGCAGGCCCGTGTTGTAGCTGCCAACAGGACATGCCTGCAAACTGGTGACGATCCTGGCACATGGCAATGAACCAAGGGGGGGGGGGAACAAACAGAACGGGGCAAGACGATGGGCGTAGGCATGATGGCAAACAGGGCAAGTCATGCACGTCAAAGGCGCTATGCTATAATAACAGCCGCATGATCGAAGCACATGCAGGCAAACACCAGACGATCCGGCACAGGCCTTGCAGTAAACGCACAGCTGACGATCCGTGCGTACAGGCCCTGGCAAGCAAACGACAGCCCCAAGCCATGAAGTGGGCCAGCCTTTGCTTGCAGTGGAGTTGGTGGAGGGTGCGTGTGTCTGGCCACTGGAAGTCGGCTCGACCTACCCTACGCTCCCTCCCACCTATCGCCTTTGCCTGTCACTGTACCTACCCACTCCCTTAATTTGTAAAAACCAATTTAGCCCAATTAATTTTTTTTTTGTGTTTTTATTTTTAATCACTTCTTCCACTATAATTCGTCCCCTAACCCCTTATCGTCCTTGTTCGCTAACCTATCTCGTCCTAGCCTACTCCCAACCCTACGTTCCCTTCCCGAGGAATAAGGAGAGCTAGCGTCCTGCGCGAGCCCAACTCAAGCCTTCAGGATGTCTCCCAGATCAGCGATCTAACCCAAAGTGGTCAGCGCCATCAACGAAGCGAAGGATGGATGGTGCGAGGTACACCTATCTTACCCACCATTAACTTTTAAACTACCCCGGGGCTTTCAACAAGCCCTCTCGCTTAAACTATTGTTCTACAACCCAGATTCCCGTCTCCTGTTTGTTCTCGCACAAATCGGCCTCGCCCCCCCAATTTTCTTTCCGTGCCTCACCGACTCTCATGGCTGGGACGCGTGGCTTCCTTGGCAGGCACACCCTCTGCCGATCTCCTAAGCTATGCACCCCCGGCACTACACTGCCTCCGACCTACCAGCTCCCTAAACACCGGAGTGCCCCCATGCGACTCCTGAAACGCTCCTGGCAGTGGCTCCGGGCCCCTTTCCGAGGTCACCCGTGCCCACAACACTGCCCACGGCGCAACGGCCCGGCCCCGCACCCGCGCACCGTGCCCACACGCAATCCGGCCCCAGGCCCCTTGCCTACCCGGGCCGACTAGCCTGGCCCGCGTGACCCACTCAGCGTATCACCTTTCGAGCCACGCTCCAGCACGGGCGTCAACAGTGCTCCTGCACCCCTCTCAAACAGGTTCGAGCCTACTTCTCCCACCGACAACAAAACACGTATCCATTTTTCAATTTAACTAACCAGCTAACTCACTCTACACTGACCCGGCCCTGGCGAGTCACTCCTCCCCCCAATCAACTCATCGCCACCATCATTCCACATTCGCTTCGATACACTCAACCTGCTGCTCATCACTCATCAGTCTACTCACAGTTTCACTTCTCACACAATCACACCACCGCTGAACTCCTCCATCCTGCTTCACTAAATCCCTACTACTCTGCTCCCACTGTCTCCTTACACCCTACAGCACTTCCTCCGATTTTAACACTAGCTGTGTATTAACTTACTGTCCTTTGTACACACTTATTCCCATCACTAATCATAAGAATCACTAAGGCTTCCTCCAATATCCAAGAAGGGTTTATCGATTCCACTCTTTTCCCATATAGCACATATAATCTGGACTAAAATCCCTAATCAACTAAACAAGTAATCCATTCCACATGATTTTTATAATAACCACTCCAACCACCTGATTATCAACATCTCCTCTTTGTCTAATTCTCATACCACGATTCAAAAACCTAAATGATTGTATAGAAAATAAATCTTTCATATAAGAGTCCTCATCTAGGATCCATGTAGGATCTTTACCCTCATCATTCATGTCTCCCCATGAAGGCACTGTTCTAGCCAACCAGCTAAACCCTTAAAACCCTTCCAATAGCTTTATCAGTTTAATGTCCTTTTAATAACTTTCAACATCAGGTTTCACATTTCAATTATTCAGCTATTATGAGACCGTCAGCCGTCAATCACATTAAAAATCCTTATTTTATTGCCCTTAAAGCCCCACATGGTTTCAATTATATATCCCCTTACTTAAATATTTCTTGGTTTGTATGAAATTCTATAAACTACTCAAAAACATCCTTGTGAGATATACCAATTTTCCTTTCAACTCAGAGGAATATTTAAAAATAATTAAATGTGTTTTTTTCGATTCTAAATTATATTTCTGAGACAAACATCCATACGTAGCACCAAGTAATAAAAAAACTTTTGTGCCCTGGCCACACCCGAGATCTCCACATCTTAGCCTACCCTTAGGGAAATAAATCCTTTTTACCCTGAAAGCTTGGATGAAGAGGCTTGCTTTGTCCTAATTTTTTTTTATTTTCACCAAATTTTTGCGCAGCACCAGCGCGGAAACTCGACAATCCTCTCGTCGCGCACTAAACTAGTAAATCCTCGCCGCTGACGTTTTGACAAGGCAGATTTGCCTGTGTTGGTCCTCAGTCCCTCTTGTTGACACCAGCGAATTCTTGGTACCACGCCTTCCAAAGCAAGCCCGAAATTCACCCTTCCCCTGCGTAGCAGATATCGCAACCACACGTGCACCATTGAACATGGGCATCCCACAAGCGTGCGCTTACTCCAAAGCCAAAAACAAGCCTCGCGTCTCGAGGGGTTCCCCACACGAACACATGTGCTCTGCCCGTTGGAGCTTAACACACACACCCGCGTGGAGAACCCGTCCGGTCCGAATCCATAATCCTGCCTAACCTTTGTCCGTCCGCGGGATCGGCAAC
>JAXMNL010000158.1:45163-57337 GCA_035128595.1 Eptatretus atami | reverse complement strand
AGCCATCAACTCTTTCGACACTATAACCTACACACCCTATCAGAAAGTCCTAACTACCACACACATCACAACTGGACATGAACTATGGTTAAACTGCAAACTTTTGAAAAGGAAACAACGAATTTCATAGAGGGGAGGGAGATCGGTGCTGTGCTCCCCATAACATTTTGAAAATTTATTGTCAAAATAGCATTTTGAGGCATGATCTGTCCATATGTGTAACAGAACACCTATGCAAATGAAAGTGATATTTGGGAGAAATTTTTTTATTTCCCTGAATCTGGAGCCTGGTTGGTATTTCATCTGGCCTTGAGTTACTAAACAGGGGGTAGTGGCCAATATATTAGCGTCTCCAGCTGTGAGTTACACCGGCGACTTGACTCAGCCGTAATCCATCGGAAGGTGAGCAAAATGATAAAACAGGATAACGCATCACGGGGCACTTGCGTTCGTCAGCAATCGAGATCATGAACGGGCTAGAAATAAATGATTGGAATTACATCTGAACGGAGTTCAAATGCCAAAAGTTGCCACAAAAACTATCATTTGATGTCTAACCTATTTACTCTAGTCCTGACGTGCTGTGAGATGTAGCGTATCGGTACATCTCCGACCTTATTTCCAGTTACTGGAGTTCGTCGAGGCGTGTGTTACTCCCCAAAACTCAGAACTCGTAGACTGGATTCTGGAGGATTCGGAGAATCAAGCTCGAGTGCATTGTTTGGAATGTCAAGATCTCTACCATTGATTTTCAGATGATAGCCAGTCATCTTGGGAGGCTATGGATCCTTTTGGCCCTCGATCGGTGCCTGAATAGAACCGGCCGTTGGATACGGGTTTCCCGTCAACTACGACCAGGCTGTCATGACATCTGCGATTGCTTCCCTGTCCTGTCGTACCTCGTTGGTAGTGAGAGGGTTGCGCCTGGAGAGTTCACTACCTTGCACTGATATTCATAGTCTCTGCTGCTGTCGAGCCAGAGGTCAATAGACATCTGCGTCGGTGGGAGTCGATTCACGAAATTTTGTGTGGCCACTGTCAGCTAACACGGCGGGAGCATGAAGTCTAGAGTCTTCAAGTTATATTTGGTGCGTCCAGTCTGCTACGACGTGAGACTTGACTCACTGGAGATCTAGATGGAGACTTAATCCTTGGTACAGGTCTTCAGGAATCCTGCTTTCTGCTGGTCAAGACTCTTGAATTCATTACGACAGTTTGAGAGAGATAAATAGAGATTTGTACCTGACATAGTCTCTGTGACGCTCAGCTGCGGCTGTATACATGTGTCGTTGTTCTGACCTATCACTGCTCACCGATCCTCTCAAGTGAGGAGACCTCATATGGAGAGAGGACAATAGAGCCGACCATGACTGCCTCAATGGTGCACGAGATTGATCGCATCTCAAGCATATCGAGATAGGGCATGGCTCTCCTGGGGCTGCAGCGGAGAGCCCCTGGAAGTACCGCGGAAAGTGGATGCAGCGACGCGCGTCAATCGCTCACTGACGTGACCTGATCTTATTGCATCCATTTGATGAAATGGGTTCAATTAACGACTCAGCATAATCAAGACATTTCATCCTTCATAATTCGCATGCCTTTTTATTGAACATACGAAAACCTCTTTATGGTCTTTTAAAACTTACGGATTTCCGTAACTTCAGGAGTTTCACTACTAGGAAGAAAAAGCAATCATTCTTGAAGGGGAGAAGTTGGCATGCTTATGAAATGTTGTGCGCCAATCTTCAAATGTCTGAAGTCTGCCTGTCCTCAATTCCATTACATCTTTTGACAATATAATCTCCTACAGTAGTGCCTTAAATCAAACTTGTAGTGTGAATTTCTGTTTATAAATAGAATATCTCTGCTTTTTTTTCTAATCTGTCTCCATCCTTTTGCTTTCTTCGCGTCTTCTCTGTCAAATCTGTGTTTTTTCGCGACTATACTTTCCTTCAAATAGAGCAACCAATAAAAGACCCACCAACAACCTGATAAATTTCTCAACCCTGACATTTCATTTATAATACATCTGGTAGATTGATAACTGGCCGCATTCAAGATGTATAACTACTTGAAAGTAAAGGTAAAATTCCATTGAATAATTCTATTTTAAGGAACTCAGTTTTACATCATCAACAATTAACATTATACTGCTGAAGCAAACTTTATCTAAAATGAAAATATGATATAATTTTCATTAAGTTTCTGTGAACAAAAGAATGTGTGTTGTCGTGTAGTGGTGTTGTGTGAGTGCGGTGTGTGCTGTATTGTGGTGTGCTGTGTGTGTGTGCGTCTGTGCATTTGCGTAATGTGCTATGTGTCGTGTGGTGATTTTATTTTATATGAAGTACGCCAATAAATTCTAAGAAACATCTGAACAATGTTATAAAAAGAAAGAGCAGACTTATTACAGTTGACATTTCTCATGTTAACGAAATTCCTGTTTATATTGACACTCACTAGTTTCCCAGAACCAGTTCGCCCATGATTGCATTCATCCTGCCTCATGTACGCCAGCCAATTTGAGCAATCAACAGCCAGACGCACGCTCCAGTCGATAAATGATGTAATATGAAGAAGAAACATCAAAATGTGCATGAGACTTCCCTTATTTCATGGCTTATTTGACTCTGAGAAATCATCCCTGTTCTCTAATCTTACCTCTACGGTATGTATTGACGACCAACACGGCAAACGCTACGGCAGTTTAGCATAGTATGTTGACATCTGAGCTGAGCCACCGAGCCTTTCCATCTGATTTTGGTGCCATTAATTTCACTATCTACCCTGCCTCACATTACGATGTATTGATTGTGATCCTGTGTGCACCCATATGAGTCCATTTTGGTATTTCTTACTTTTTCAGCTTGCGCTGTTGTACAACCTTGTACAACCTACATGAGCGTGCTAACTGAGAACTGTGTATTTTCAAATCAGACTTTTAATCTTAAGTGCGGGTATTCACTGTGGTATTATCGCCATCCAGAACTCTTCGTCTGCAATTCTGAATATATTGCACATTACATTTGGCTCTTAAAAGATAAACAAATCAATGTGGTGCCAATCTTCAAACTCTTCTTAAATGCAGCGCTGAATTTCCTGTATTATCATGAGGAAAGGTCCAGAAATCGCCGTTATTTTTTCGTGTTCATGCATCCTGAATGAGGACTTTGTTACTTTCTAGCATCGTAATGCTCGACCAATTGATTCAATTGAACTGTTAAATACTATATTATAACACATAATAAACCTTTTTCAAATTTTTAAATATACACATCAACAACTGCGTCTTTTTACTTTCAGACTACTGTGTTCTCAAAATATCACTCAAAAAATATTTCGTTGCAATGCATAAGGAAGATAGAGAAAAACATGAAACAATGTCCATTATGTCTCAATAATTGTATTGATTTGCATCACCACAATGCATCCATGACAAAAACCCACTCAAAGTTTATTCAATTAAATTTCTCCTCTCACAATAGAGATCATGAAGACACTGTGTCAAAATTCTGTGGTCTTGACTATAATTTTAAGAATGTGTTAAAAAACAATAGTAGTTTGCTGGCAGGGTGTTTTCAACCGGTAAACACATTGCGAGTAATCCCGCACATGCGAAGCGCAAATCGGGATTAAGCCAATGGTTTTCCGTTGTCAACTCTGCTCTTTATGTTCGCATGCAAATCACCATCGCTCGCCTGCATGGGATTACTAAAGGGGAAGTAAGGCGTGGCGGGAAGTTGACGGGGGTGGAGTGAGAGGTGAGAGATTAGGGGTGGACGGAATTCAACGTAGTGAGAGAAGCAAGCAGCGTGTTGTAGGTGTACATTTTACTAAAATTCCATACTGTCTCATCAAAATGATTATGCATAAATAATTAGATGACACCAATAATTCGCAATGATTTCCACCGGTCATACTATAAATGGGCCCAGAGAACAAACAGCACCAGACATGTACGGAGTATAAGACACAGTCAGAAACCACACACTGCCGACACATCCAGTGACCAAAAAACAACGGAGCGAGACAGAGAGAGCAGATGAGAGATGAAGAAGATTAGAGAAATAGAGAGAGGTGGGGAGGATAAATTAACAGAGTGAAAATGCTGTATGCTATCAGACAAAAAATTATACACTTATATACATTACTTAATATACATATTACTATATATATATATAAATATTTGTTGCGAATTCCGCCCCGCCGGATTGCGATCGGTCCGCTCGACTTGACATGGCCGCGCCTTCGCCCACCGGGACGGACAATCATCGTCGCTCCTCTCCGAAACAACCCCGGGAGATTCACGGGTGGGCGGTTTACACCTCACCACGAATGTGCAATTGCCCCACACCCGCAGGATATGGGTTGCTCGCAGATTTCGATTCACCTAATTACTTCGGCGAGATGGTCGAGCCGGACTCTACCGCCACAGCCCGCTCCGGCACGAAAGCGCTAAGTCAGTCCGATTCCCGCTACAGATATAACCCGACCTGTTATCGTCGGCCTTGATGTTACCGATTAATACGCGTTTAAACCCACATACGAACCCTTACTGATGCAAGCATGGAGATTCAACTAGAAAAAACGAAGCAAACGGCACCAGTCAACCAAGCCGTTTAATTGCATGCGACACACGAAAGCACGTTATATACACCATACAGAATACACCAAAGCAAAGCAAGATTAAAACCGACATCGCGTACACACGGCACACTTAAAACAATACTAACTAAGACAGGGCCCCACCCACAGTCATACACAAACCCAAAGAAAAAGAAAGACTTCCCTTGGTGCGGCCTCAAGTCCCCCCACGACCTACACACTCCGAGCCTCCGTTCCTTCCGCCGGCCACTGCCGTTCGACCACGACTCTGACGACGAACCACAGCCTCGACATTCAACGAGCTTCTCAGAGCGCCGCGGTGCCATCCGCTAGCTCCACACCAACGCAGAGACACTCGACCACGACGACACAGCTCAGCCGATGACCCCCAAGACCAACCCACAGCTCAGCGATGATCCCAACAAGACTTCTACCGGAGGCGAGCCAGAGTCAGAGAGAGAGAAGAACCTTACAACCCACCCCACTGACAGATCAACAACCAACGGCACAACCCGCACGCCAGAAAGCACAGCGGAAAAGAGACGGTAAGCGAGTACGAGGAATAGCATGAGAAGACGAGAGAAAGCGCACGAGAGAATGAACGCCGCCCGGCCCGTGTCCGTTCTAGTATAGCAGTGGGCTTACCGCCCTTCGCTCTGCCCACGTTTCGCTCCACCCTCCTTTCTAAGAGGAGTCTCGATAAAGCGCGGCGTCCCTCACCCCTGACCGCCTCACGGCTCCTTCCATTCACAATCCGGCGAGCTGCCCTTCCCCTTCGCATCACCCCAACGAATGAGGAGCAATGCGGGAAAAAGCCCACCAGCATCAATTGGACGTTTTATTTTGTTTGTTTGACAATAAAAGATAGAGAAAGATAAACGACTAACTGGAGGAATACGCACCCGTGGTATCACATATTCCCTCTATTACAACGGTTTGGCAATCTCACATTTACTATCGAGATATCTCACCCTAGGCCCCGTTATGGTCAATCGAATTTCCACAGCGTAACGACTACCCCCTCCCTTTATTACAGACTTCGTCCCGATGTCTCAATATTCTCGATCGTGACAATCATATGTGTATTCTCCCCTATACGTCTTTTACCTACGGATCCCTGTAGCGACATTCAATTATTCGTGTCCCAAAATAATAACCTAGGCTGAGTAATCTACTAACAAACACACTCATTCAGACACTAAATAAAATATCCGCACTTAAAGACAATACATGCGGGGGCGCACTCATTATTACAGCTCAACTTACTTACAACATCACACTATACCATGCCCGGGATCAAATGGACTCTGCAGGAGACAAACAAAAAGTCAACGGGAGAGGCCCCATGCCAGGCCCTGTTTTTAGCTTGCCAAAACAGGACCTCTGCAGCTGCAAACTGTGCATTCACGATAAATCCCGCGTCATGGAAATGAACAGGGGGGGGGAAATCAAAACATAAACGGACGGGCTGTGACGCATGCAGGCAGCAGCATGGCAAGCAAAGGCATGCAGCAACCACAGCCTGCAGACAAGCCGCTGCAGGGAACACAGCCGGATCGTATCGACGCGCACAGCCATGCAGAACAACAGCTGCAGACGTTCCGGCAGACAGCCTCGCAGCAAAACAAACAGACGTATGAAGTTGCCGCCTCGTGCCGCTGCAGTAGCTGTTGTGGGAGTTCTGGGTGTGCTGCCACACAGAAGCAGGCTCGTACCCTACTAATCGTCTCCCTCCAACTTATCGCCTTTGCCGTCACTGCACCTACCCACTCCTAATTTGTAAAACCCAATTTAATCCCCAACTTATCTTTTTTGTGTTTTTTTTTTATCCATTACTTCCCCCATATAATTCGTCCTAACCCTTTACCTTCCTGTTGTAACCTTCGTGCTCCAGACCTACTCCCAACCCCTACTTTCCCTTTCTGGAGGGAATAGGGAAGCTAGCCCTTTGTCCGAGCCACCAGAAGCCTCAGATTGCTCCCCAGACTTAGCGATCATTTAACACAAGTGATCAGCGACCCACAACAGAGCGAAAAGGATGAATGGTGCGGAGGGGTACAATCTCTACATCTACCCTAACCATTTAACTTTAAACTACCCCGGGCTTCAACAACACGCCCTCGTTATCATAATTGTTCTAACAAACCCAGATCCCGTCGCACTTGCTGTCTGTCCTCACAATTCGGCCACCCCCACATTTTATCTCCGTCGCCCTCACCGTCTCATGGTGCACGCGTGTGCTCCCTTTGCACTGGACAACCTTACCTCGCATCTTCTCCTATCGCATGCACCCGGGCACTCACCTCCTTCCGAGCTACCAGCTCCCTAAACACCGGGGATCCCTCTCCTAGAGCCACTCCCCTGAAACGCTTCCGTGGTCAGGCTGGCCTTCCCAGGGCCCTTTGCCGGTTCACCTTTTGCCCACACACTGGCCCACGCGGCCTAACTCAGTGCGCCCGGCCCCGCTTCATCCGGGCTCACCCGATGCCCACTACGCTATCACCGGCCCCCCATGCACCCTTTGCCTACAGGTCCGACTAGCCGGTGCCCGGTACCCATCCTATACTCACCTTTCGCATCCAGCCCCAGCCCGTCAACACGCTCCTGCACCCCTCCAAACGGAGTTTCAAACCTACTTTCCACCAAACATACAACGACTCCATTATTTGTAAGTTGACCTACGCCAGCAATACTCAACTTATTCTGACCCCGGCGTACCTTGGCGGGAGTCACTCTCCCCCATATATCATCGCACCAGCCACTTCCCCATTCGCCTTCCATATCACTCAGACCCGCTGCTCACTCACTCAACATGTTCCTTCACACCTCACAACTCTTCACTCACACATCCAGATCCTGCCCATTCCGCTCACTACTTCCCTAACTAAACTCGTGCTCCCACGTCATCCCTTACACTACAGCACTTCCTCTGAACCATTACGAGCTAAGCTACGTCCCCTCTACAATCCAAAGTGTCACCTGTCCTCCAAAATCTCTAAAAGAATTATCCCCTCTAAATCCTGACTACCCAACTCCCTCTAACTAATCCATTCCACGGCCCATGAACTTCATCCCTGCCCCCATGGACCGTCTAGCTATCACTTACCCTCTCCCGAGCTAGTTCATCCTCCTTCCCTAAGGATACTTCCACCCCTTGCCTGGGAATCTGTTCAACCCGAAGCGAGGCTTGCTATTTTTTTTTATATCGCCTAGCCCAGCCGGCAATCGACACCTGCGCCCCGCCGCCTATCGCAGCACGCTCCTTTGCGTGCAGTTCATGGCACTGTTCGCCTTCCGCTCCTCATTGGACGAGGTACCATTCTCAGCGATTCACCTCCTCGGATTCAACCACACTGACCATGACGCACCCTGCGCATAAAAAAACACAGCCTCGCGTCTCGACGGGTTCCCACACCGAAACACATTCGCTATGCCACGTGGAGTAAACACACACACCCGCGTGGATACCACGTATCGGTCCGATCATAATCCTGCGCTACCTTTGTCGTACCCGCTCGGATCGGCAACATCCACGCTGCGTTATCCTGACGGTTTCACCCCAACGAGCACGTGGCGTCTCGTGCGTATCCCACAGCACGAACCTACACCCTCGCTCGCTGGGTCGAACCAGGCCGTCCCGAAGCAACCTAACCGGCCGCTATCGCTCTGTCCCTTCTTCGCCGTTCGTCGCTCCATTTCACCCATGCCACACTGCGTTAGTCGACGCTCACACACCATTCCCATTACATTCACACCTGGGAGAGCAGGGCGGCTCCCGCATGCCGACCACATTTCTCCCTAATCACAGCACCTTACCACCACGCCTAGTCTCCCTACACCTCGCCGCTATCTCACTCGTGCCATCCATCCCGTTGCACACTGGGCTCCTTCACACACGGTGTTCTTCACCACGGCGTGCCTGTAAGCACGCCATCATGGCACATCGCCACACACCCTCACACCGACGGGTTCCACACACGGGGAGCACTCAACCTTTCACCACAACACCGACAACCACGCTCGGAATTGTTTCCCACAAGTTTCGGGGCCTCTATACCCCAGCTCGGCGGCACCCGTTCGCAAGCATCCTCCCCTCGACTCGCTTTGCCGTACGATCCGAACCGCCTGTGGGTCGCACTCAAGGGGCTATCCTTACCCTCGTTTCCCTGAGGAGCCATCCAGCCTGCTGCACCGAGTCCCTACACGCTCGCGGCTCCCCCTTGTCCTCCCACCTACTGCTGACTGTGTGTGTGCTCGTCTTTAACCCCGTGCTGTATCGTTAGTCTCTCCTCTCTCAGTTCCATCTTCCCGCCGTCTCTATTTATTCTGCTCGTCACTTATCTCGTCACACGTTCGGCTCCATTTTTAATTTTCTCACTCTATCACCGTTTGTTCCGTCGTTTTTACCTCCACGTTGTCTCGTCTACATGTCCCCGGATATAATTGTCTTCACCCCCTCCATTCCGGCTGCTGACAGCGTTGCACTCCTCTCCAGCTCGTTTCCGCTCCCACACGTGCCCGCCATTATGAGCTCCCTGTTTGCAACATTCTCGCTGTGCCCGCGCTGCAGCTCAGCATTCGCTGCATCCCCCGCCTTGTCTTATTGCGTATTCCCTCCACTCGTCATCATTTTATTATTATTCCCCGCCGCATGCGAATAGCTGGCCGTGCGGTGCGCTTGGGGAGCTGTTTCCTGGCAGGTCCGCGGGGGTTTTCGAGGAGGGAAGGGAGTGTCATACGCGCCGCCGCTGCCGCGCCACTTCGGTTGTCGTTTGTGGGCGGGATTCTAAGCTATTTCCTGATGTCCCTGCCGGGATTTTTGTCCGACCATGGTTACATTAAATACAACACATTTCTACTCCCGGCACCCGCATTCTTCTCTTGAAAGCCATCTATTTCAGTAAGAGATTTAATTTGGCTTGCTCGTTATTTGGGGTCGGGTCGTCCTTCACCCTGAAATCCGATTCCGGAATTTGTGAGACCGAGGTGGATTTTGCAATCCCAACGGAACACAGTGTTGCGGGAGGGGATGGGTCGTTATCCACGACTGCGCAGTGTTGCGAATTCCGCCCGTCGGGTGCATCGGCGCTCGACTCGATAATGGCCGGCCGCCTCGCCCAGACGGAACAAGTCAGTTGCCCTCTCGCACAACGCCGGACTAGTCACGTGGGGGTGTAACCTCCACATCGTGCAGCCACCGCGCATTTAGGGTTGATCGCAATTCATCTACCTAGTACCTGCGAATGGTCAATGGGCGATCTTACCACGCCACAGGCCGATCGACACGAACGCTTAAGCGGTCCGTTCCGGTACAGTGATAATCTCCGAGCGGTTATCTCGGCTTGACGGTTCTCCCCCCCCCGCCCCCCTTCCGATTATTCCGGGGCTTTTAACCCCACTACGAACCCTTACGTGATGCAAGTGAGATTCACTGGAAAGACAAAGGGAAATGGCATTACAATCAAGCACGTTTATGCACGCGACACGGAAACACTTATATACAGCCTAAGAATACCAAAACAAAGCAAGAGTTAAAAACGAATACGGTCACACTGTCACACTTAAACATACACTTCAGACATGGCTCCCACGCAATTACACCAAACCAAAAAGTGGACTTCCCTTGGTCGGCCGTCGATTCTCACCCAGCGACCTCCATCCGGGCTCCGTCCCTTCGCCGGCTCCATGCCCGACTGACAGACTCGACGACAAAGCTCGCTCACGACTCCTCGGCCCGGCATTTCACAGCTCCAACCCGCAGACACTCTGACCACGCGACACAGCTCGCGTATGTACCCAACAAGACTTCAGACGAGTAATTCGGTCATAGAGAGGAGATCGAGCACCTCAAGCACCACTGGGACAAGGATAACCAACCAAGACAACCGCATGTTTAGAAGACAAGCGGAAAAGAAGAGGAAGCGAGTGGGGAGTCGGGAAGGACCGACAGAGAAGGCACGAAGGGAGAGAACGCCCCTGGGCGGTCCGTCTTTTATAGCGGCGGGTCCGCCGTTCGCTCAGCCCGTTTTCGGCTCCACCCTCTTCGGAGAGGTTCTCGAAAAGGCATTTCCTCACCCGACGCCTCACCTGCCATCCACAATCGCGGCTGAGCTGCCTTCCCCTTCCTCACACACCGGAAGATGGCGAAAAACCCAACAGATTTCATTGGCGTTTTTTTGTTTTGTTGAATAAAGTAGAAAGAAAAACGACTAACTGGATGATCGCAGCCGATCTCACATTAAATTCCTCTATACACGGGTTTGGGCTAACTACAATGAACTATCTAATCACCTGATGCCTTTATGGTGATAATGCGGAATTCCACAGCCGTAACATATGAAATATATTATATCAGTTAACCCACAGGGGAGGCTCCACAGGGGAGGTGTCCACACTCTCTCTTAACATCACACAACGACCACCAAACATTTGTAACACCCGTTTCATCTATGCAGACGACCTTGTTAGCACAAAAGTTGCCGATTTCAAATTGATAAGAGAGACTCCAACGCTCTTGCAGATAACACCTACTATGAAGAGAACACCTCCGTCAAATCCATCCAGCAAGGTTGTGCTCACTGCAATCCGAAGCAGCGCAACTCGTCGACTGGTCAGATCCCTCATTGATCACTGATGATACCCAATAGTACCTCGTTAATACCTAATTAGAGTCTCTCTTAAGACTCCTTGAGAAGACAAGGCAAATGGGTGCGAGGACACATCTCAGTAAGCTACTGCTCAACTTGGCGTGCTTACCAGACATTGAAGTCAACTCCTACTCTCTGCTACTCACTCTAATATGCCTTGCCTGTATGTAACAAGTAAACATGCAGAAAAGCTGTCCTCACAATGTTAGCTGCCGCCCATTACAGGATGCCTTAACAAACTCTGACGTCTGTATATCTGCAGGCATACCCCAGAGATACGACGAGTGCGCAAGTAGAAGAGCGTAGATCAAAGCTTTACACTGAACATGCCTCTCTTGCCATATATGCCAGCCCAAGCTGCTCTGAGTCTTAGAAGATTCTAAGGTATGTCACCCCCCTTGAAACGCAAGCACAACAGGGAAATAGTTATCTCAATGTGAAGAAAGATAGCAACCTTCACTTAACAACAACAATGACAAAGTGAGTGAGCATCCCCCCTGAGCGATTACAACTATGCAAGTTGGAATTGCTCCGAACAGACTAAATCTGGAGTTGGACGAATCACAAGTCACTCTCTCCACAGGAGATACTAAATAATACTGTGTGTACGTGCACTGACACACAACCATCAGCATCCCTGACATGCCTCGCTGAAATTGGACAATCCCGCACAGATCGATTGCCAGAGTTTAATTAAAGGGTCAAGCAATTGCCTCAGCTTTGGCTGAACCACATCTAGCCATGTGTACTGTAACTGCTGTTTTTGTGGACACGATAAGTAATAGTGTAGGGCCATGTGTAATCCTGTATTTTTTCTTTGCCAACTGTTTTTTGTAATGTTTTTCATGTTCTATGGACATCCTTCTAACAAAACAACGGTTGGGAAGTTTTAATTTTATTATTTTTATGAATTTTAGACCCA
>JAXMNL010000158.1:4371-17686 GCA_035128595.1 Eptatretus atami | reverse complement strand
CCTTGTTGTTGCATGCCAGCTGCTTGTCGGCATGACTTGCCTTTGCCATGCCTCGTTTGCCTGCCTTCTGCCATCACCCCATGCCTGCTAGCTTTTGTTTGGTTATGCCCTGTTCCATCAGATCTGGCCATGGTGCGCCAGGAGCCATCAGTTTTGCATAAGGGACTGGCCCTGGCAGCAGCCTTCGTGCATCCAATGCATGCTTCATCCACTCCCACTTGCACCAATGACTTTGGTAATGACGTTTTCACCTTTTCCCATTTCACAGTATTCACACGTTCCCTGGGCCAGTTAAGTTAAATAATAGGATAAGGTTGACGTGAAAATCTTGTAAATACGTGAACCTCACCTGGCAGTAGCTCTGAGTATTGTGTTATTAGCGCACGCATAGTTTTAGTTAAGTGTCCGATGAGTCTGTCTTATATTTGTATTCTGGTAGTTACGTCATCGCATTAGGTTATTTATTTTTTGGGACACGGATATAAGAAAATGTCGCACTTCAGGATCCGAAGGGGCCTAGAACGACTTAGGGGAAAAACTTACACCACTGCTTGGTCAACACGAAGAATTTGACGAATCGGACGAGGTCTGTAAAAAAGGCCGGGGAGGGGTTGATGTTAAACTTGTTTGGAATTCGATTCTTACACACATCAGGTTTCCTTTAGTCAAGATTTGTCTGAAATAAGTGCTTGTTCACCCCTCTCCTAGATTCGGTGACAAACTTCTCAGCTGGCAACCCTTCAGCATCTTGTTGAATCAGCGCCCTTTTCCTTCCATAGATGCCCCTTCTACCTTCCATTTTGTATTTAGAAATGTTCGAATTCGAATTCAGATGCGCTGACGGATCAACTTTAATAGTTACAGGAGTGCGAACAATAGAACTGTCTCCTCCCCCCTCTTTCTGCGAAAGAGGAAGAAGAACCCTGCCGTTCCCCCGTGACTGCATGAGTGTGTCAGAACAAGCTCCCTCTCCATTCATGTGCTTCCCGTGGTTGAGCGGTATGGAGGCTTGAGAGCAGGTAAGTCAATGAGTCACGCCTGGAGGAGCGGGGGGGAAAATAACTTAAATTGATGGTCGAAGGCTTGTGGATAGGATATGAGGAGATTTCTGTTTTGTGTTCGTGCGCGATGCTTTGTCGTTTGTATGAAGGGACTGTGAGTATGGAGTTGGAGTCGTTTTCAGGCAGACCGTCGGGCTTACCTTGTGCTTGGCTTTGTAGCGTTAGGTCTGAGGCCTTCCGAGAAGCTTTTGCTTCTGGCCTGGCTCATGTGAGCTTCGGTCTGCGGGCCTGGCTGCGGAGGAGGCTTTTGCTTTTGGTGTTTCAGTTGGGCCTCGGGTCTCTGTTTGGCTCTGGGCAGCGACTTTTTGCCTTACGAGCGTCGCATTGTTTTGTGTGTAGAAAAATAAGGAAGTATTACGTAGACCAGTAGACTATGGTGAAACGAGTCTGGGAGTTTATGCTGGTCGAGCTCGGCTTCGAGCTGCGAGAGTGGTGGGCTTCTTCTTCTTGGGTCGTGCGAGCTCTTTGTCATCGCATTTTGGATTCTCCGTTATGAGTGGACTCACATCGACACTCTTATGGAGGTTAGGTGCTCGGGAAGCGACAGCGCGATCGACGGGCAAGGCATCGGCGGCTCGTCTGCCAGCACGGTGAGAAGCTCGGGAGGATTCGCGGGATCGCGGGAAGGATCGCGGCTCACGTCGCGATTGGAGTTCCAGCGTTGCTCTCACTGGAGCGCCAGGTCCGAACAACTTGAAAGCCACACGAGTGAAGAGGTCAGTAGGGGTCTGGTTGTCAGCTGCACCTATCGCTCGAGCTGAGCTCGCTCTCAGATTAAAGGCCCTTCTGCCACCATTTCTTTGGAGTGCTGTGTTTGTGCGGCTACGTGTCCGTGGCCATCTAAATAGTAGAAATTGTGTAGTGCTTTGTGTGCGTTAAATGTGCATCACATTCGGTATAGACGGCGTAGTTCCACCGAATTGTCGTGCTATTTGTTGCTTGTATAATTGCATACATGTATTTGCCTGTTTAATTGCATACGTGCTTTATATAATAAATGTCGTATGTGAATAATTAATTACTGTTCGTTGCTCCTGCTTTCAAGCCTTAATGAAGGCGGCCCTCATAATCTCTTCTTTTTGAGTGTGTTGTCATCTCAGATTTGCTCCTGATGACGTCAGCCATCTTCACTCGGAAATAGTTTGGCTTGTTAAATGAGCCCGGCTTAAATAGATCGGTTATACCCGGGACCTTTCCTTATTAGGCTGGTCTATGCTTGGATAATAGCCTGCGCGCTCGGTATCCCAAAAGGAAGCGAGGCTGCTAATGCGCTCGTGTTGGTGTTAGTTTCCAGCGGTACCTTGTTGACATCCGTAAGCGGTACAGGGGTCTCTCTGGTAACTTACCCGGCAATAATTAGGTAATCGAAGTATTTGTGCGATCGCCCTTGTAGCCGGTGGTAGAGTGGGACAGGTTGTGGTGTGGTTAATAAACACACGCGTGGTGGTTTCCGGCATTTGTTGATCCGCGGAAGCCGCGGATAGATTGTCGTTCGGTGGCGAAGCGGCCGCTATTGGCTAAACCGGTCGCTCGCACGCCGACGGTTCGGGAAATCTTACACCAATATATAATGTGTGTGTGTGATGGTGCTGTGTGTGTGTGGTTGTGTGTGGGTGTATTATTATTTTGGCTTCCGTTGTCTACAATTGTTAATGGGAGGGCGAGATGTGTTCAAATCCCAAGTCCTGACAACTGTTTGTGGCTTTCCCGCCGGCGTATGTCGCCACGAGCACGACCCCGATGAAGCAGTGACCGCGACGTCTCTCGGCTCGATCGCCCGGAATTACAGATGCACCCGGATAAGTCCCGGATCTGACGTCCTGGTATTTGGACCGAATATGCACATGGGGTATCCACGTGGGAGTGGAGGTAGGGTTAATTGCCAACTTCAACTTACCTAAGTTACCCAACGTTATCCAGCTCCCGCGCGGTACTTCGACCTCGGCAGGGAACGTTACGAAGCAAGGAGCTTAGTGGCTCGTATCGTGTGCGTAGCCGAGAGGTGTATCGCCGATATTGCCGATCCGGCGGCTCGATTATCTTTGACCGCTGCAATGTTAGCCAACTAAGTCCTTCTACACGCCGGACGTCATGCTCAGTCATGCAGAAATGACACGACGAAGTCTTGAGTAATTTAACAATTGTGGTTTTTCACAATAATGGGGGTGTGCGTGTGTGAGGGTGGGGGGGGTAGAAGCACACCCTAAGACAGATTAAAACCGATTTAAGGAATGCAAGTATATACAGCGATTAATGGCACTTCGTTTTTTAACACAATTCATACTTTTACTACGCACGGGCGCCACAAACAGACCATCCACTGCACACCCAGACAGGAAATGGATGTGGCTTATTGCTCTCGTTTATATGACTTTTCAGCTCGGTAGGGATTCAGGCGATGGGCCCTGAAGCAGGGCTCATCTTGGATCCTGTTTTATTAACCACCGATGGCGATCACAAGATGGAAGGCTCCTAGCCTCATCCCCACCCGGATGACGAAAAGAGCATCAACCAGACGACAAGGCAAAGTGTCATGTTACCGAAGTGTATGATCATCTCATGCGCCGCGCGCCAGACCGCGCCTGATCAACAGCGTCTGAACAGACACGAGCCCTTTGATTGGTCTTCTCAATGCGTCCAATTTTTTTTCCAGTTTTTACGAACGCAACTCTTCGACGCCCCGATCCTCATAGGTACAGACGAAACCTCACGTGCCATCGCAGGCAGAACGAACCCTTACCCTTTATATGCGTTTCCACCGGTCCATGCTTATTTTTATATAACCCCTCCTTTCTTCGAGAGGGAGGCGGGGGCGCACTCCATCGCAACTCCGCCGCTCTCCCGTCGCAGGGCCCGGATAATTGGCTGTAAGTCGCAGTCACCCCACTGCTGTATAAACTTATTGAAATGATACAAACGTACATTGACGCCCGATCTGCGCCCGAGGGCCAACCGCGTGGCTCCTCACACGCTAACCTGCCTTCTCACAACAGAACGACACTTCCTGCGCAATGCGCCCTCGTGCAATTCTCCCATTCGCCAAAAACGGGTGGCATAACACCCCGCGATTATGCCACGTGGAGAAAAGCGAATAGACTGGTGAGGCGCTGCTGTGTGCGTCCGACGTCGGCGTGTGCTAGTTCTGTTTAGTATGTTGTGTTATTTTTAATGGATAGTAAAAATAACGGAAAGAACAACGCTGATAATCTATTATTTTACAAAACAATCTCAACAGGTCAGGGGAAACATAATAATTACCTTAGACTGGGTCGGAGGACTGTACTGGCAACATTGTATCCTTGATCCGATATAACTGAGCTAGAAGGTACCGCTGTATATAGCTGTGTGAGTGCGAGTACTTTTGCCGGAAATCCGCGAGCATATAGTGTTTGGGGCCCGGGTGGGAATATCTTATGGACAGGAAGAATCTCGGACACGTAGGGAGAAGAGCGGAATCGTACGGTCGTATTACTATCCCAAACATTGCGACTCCCCGGAATTGTAGGCCGTAGCGCGTCGGTATAACTCCGGCGAGCCGGGCGGGTCGTTAATCGACCGTTGAGAAACCCAATATCTCGAGCGCGATGGGGTGCATCACGGCAGTAGTGAGTCGTCTTTATTGTTCTAGATCCAATGTTGTGCCTCCTAGGTAATCCTCGCAGTCTCGGCTGGGGCCCGGGGGTCTACGCCCCTCAGTTAAATCGCTGGCCGAATGCAAGATTCCTTCTACACGCAGCTGTTCAAATCTTCCATCCAACAGCACATACCATGTCTGCTCACCCACCTTTCGGGCTCGGATGCAGTCGAGCTGGCTGGCCCAGGACTCCGGCTACAATCTGGTCCGTATTACGGGGTAAAACCCACGCCTCACTCAGATTTGGACATGCTGGACCACTCAAGAAGGACGGGAGACGGATCTGGAGCACTTCTGTTATGATATTTTAAGTAAGTCGAAGACACAAAGCGAAGACTTAACGCGAATGTGCGCAAGGAAATAGTTAGCATGTTCCAAAAACAACTTTATTCAGTTCGGAGCTTAAACGCACGGGCCCACCACGGCAGACACCCACACAAAAGCAAGAATTAAACCCAGTTCTAAGTTTTTTGACCTCACAGCCGAGGAGAGGAGACTCAAGCTGGGTCAAAGTTCGGATGGTTACCTGTCGCGGAGAAAAGGGGTACTCCGTGCGTGGCACCTGAACTTGGCTTGCTTGGTTTGGTACCCGTCGCACGTGTGGAACTCGAGTTCGTGGCGGAGCTCGGGTTGGTGATTTATGGCTGTGGTCCGTATGGGTGTCGCTCGCTTGCTTTCCTTCCTTGTAGGAAGAGGCCAAGCGAGCACGCTTCGCCGCCTCGACGACCTTCTGCTCAACCCTCGTGACAGCCCTCGTAACAACCACTGGTTACCACCCTTCGTACACCTTCTCGTTAACCCCTTTCGTAACAGCAAAAAAACCCCTTTCGGCAGTCAAAACCACCAAAACTCTGCTCTCAGACGAGTCCCTCCGGGGATTTTTTTTAACTCCTCAAGGGGAGGGCCCTTGGTGAAACACACCTCGCTGTCGCTTTGATTGGACACTGGTCCATATGGCCCACCCTTCTGGGGACGGGGCCTGGCCCCTGCCGGGGAAACCCCATGCAGCTCTTCCACGCGGGTTCATACTTGGAGTAACAGGTATCAACGCTGCAACGGCCCCTGCCGGGAAACCTCTTTCAGTCCACTCTTCCACGCTGGTTCATCTTGACGAGCACAGTATCATATGTTGCAAGGTCGTCGGTTGGAAAGAGTGCAATTGTTTGTGTGGGTAGCCGAGAACCTCGGAATTCGCGAGATCTTGCCTTGGCACGTCAGGGTGCCAGAAGGCTGCTGTGGATTCGTGGATAGATGGCGAGGTGTCATGCAGATGGGAATGGTTGTCTGATGGTGTTAGATGTAATACCTAATAAAAAAATCACAACGCAGCCTTTGATTCTCCCACTCGACAAAAGGAAGGGATCTGATACACACATACATTAACGACATAAACTGACTCTTGGGACATCTGTAACAGGTTGAATATAGCTTCATCATTGGTCTTCCATGAGTACTGTAACATAGTATATATAATATATATTAGTATCAATGTCATTATCGTGTGAAGTATAATCACTATACCTACGATTTATATTTATATATAATATATTATATATAATCTGATATATGTATCATTTTGTTCTATCACGACACCCAGTTACGATGCGTTTACCGATGTTGTGGCAGGGGATGGAAGATTAGATTAATATGTATTATTGATAGATCTATGTGTATATATTATATATTACTTATAGCTATAGTCATTACGCATAGTAATCCCCCGTTTATGTGCGTGGCGGTTACGTTCGCATAAACCTCCCCGGTCTGCAAGTGCAAAGATACCGCCGGACAATGGATATGGATCGTTTCTCCAACTTCCCCAAAAAATCGACTCGTTCTGGTCTGTCGTTTGAGGAGTGATTGGGTTTGAGTGCCGGAGATCGACTAGGCTGGGTCGATCGGGGTTTGCAGTGATGGGACTTGAGGTCCGGGATCGACTAAATCTGGTCTGGTCGGTTTTGGGTGTCTGGATATTGGTCTTTTAGTGCAGCTAATGATCCTTTTTCTTCTCCCCTCTGGTTGAACTTTGCCTGTGGTATGAGCAGTGCTCGTCCAACGGCTGGCCAAACCTATTTTTTAGTCTTCCCGAAGCATATTGGATCGCAAGCACCTTTCCTTAACCTGTCTCCTGGAAGCGTGCCCGAAGGGGACAATGCCTCTGGGCGCTTCATTGATTGATTAGGTTCCTTGCCAGGAGAAGCCTAAGAAAGAGTGCAGGGGTTTGGGCGGCATCGTTGGGGCTTAGCAGGAAAATTAACGTTAGAAAATATTTCGAGTTTTCACAAGCGAACGCTCGAGAAATCGAAGGGATCCAAGGAATGCATGGCAACTTTAGTCGTGCGTTGTGCGACTGGTCGAGCACCACTGCGTGTGATTAATTCTCATTGCTTATGAGGCCCAACAACCAATAATTTATATTTATATATTATTACACGAATGTACCGGCAGGAAGTCCGCGAGGAAAAAATGAGGTTACGTTCCAATGGAAAACCCTGCGATTAGAACCCCGGGGCGCGAATTTAGGTGAACCGCGATGAAGTGGGGGTTGAACTGATGTGAGTTATAAGTATATTATATATATTATAGGGTATATATAATATACATATTAATATATATATTTCTGTTTTGATTCCCTTGCTCTTACAGCTGAAGAAGTGCCATAAAACAGACCTATTAAAGGATTCTTGAAAGTTAAGCCTTTTGCTAAGTTGTCAAACTTCCTCTATCCTTGCGTCTATGTGATTGAAAAACTTCAATCGTTACGCACTTTTTTCCGCTCACACTGGTGGCGGATGGTGGTTATCGTTGTGCTATGACATATGTCCAGTTCTAACTATTGTTTAGGGAATGAGTCGCAAAGTGAAAGAAATGGATTATGAGGGAATTTTGTTTTTGGTTTTTGGCGTATGTCAGGCACAACTTAGTGCTCGGAGTTCCCTCCACAGCTATAGACATTCCCTAACATACTACATACATGAGGACCCTTCAAGTGCTCCACATCCCCTCAGCTGCATCTGATCGTGTTCATCGCTTGCTTGGCAAATGTCTAAGTGATCAGCTTCAGGAGACATACCAGGAGACTCTCAAGCAATAGAGTATTCCCCCATGTCACATGGTGCTCACAAAATGTCAAAAGCCATGGTTCATGTCTATTTTGTTACATGGCATCTAAACGTCCAACATGAAAAGATACGATATCGTACTTACACCGAGAACCCACTTTCGTGGATTTCGACGATCCCACTTGACCTCTCACTTGGTCGATTGATGGACGGCAAATTTTATTTTGCTGCTCACCTGTAATCTATCTCACACATCGAGGTTTGAACACAGCTGAGGAAGGAGTTTGAGAACGCTGCAAAGGGCTTATTTTGCATGCACAAAGCAACAGGGAAAATACAAATTCCCACCCCCTCTCTAAAAATGCGGCAAGGGCTATGACACGTTGCTGGCTATGAGCACTTCATGTTGCTTTACTTGCAGCCTCCTTTCGCGTAGACCAAGTGTCTTTATGAGAGGATTGCTTAGTGTTCAATACTATTTATATTAATCCTAGCCACCTGTTCTTGTTTTCATGTGTTTTTATGGGAGTTAAGCTAAATTTGGTCCCATTCGCCGGTCCATTACAGGGCGATATTGCAGTGTATTTGGGACCTCATCTGGAGGGTTTTGTTATTTTTTCCTTATATGTCTTGCGGTTAGTAACGTGTTTGTGGAACCGGCGTGAGCGTGCTTGGTGCGTGTGTGTAGATTATGGTATATAAAAATAGATAATCTCTGTTTCCAAATGTGATATGTCATCTATAATTTAATTCAGTAACATAAGAATTTGAAATGTTGTTCAACACTTACAGAACAAACATTGTCTGATCATTGATTTTCAAAAATGTATATATTTCTGTTTTGTCATCTTCAAGTTATTTTTAGGCTCCTTCTGTGGAGGATCTCCAAAGTGTTACTCAACGTGTCCGGATGGATTCTTCCCGTATCATCTTCATTGTTGGGATGTTTTGTTCACACGCCTATACGTTTTCACTCTCGAAACTGATGCCTGATAACTTGGCAGCGTGTATACATGTAAAAGATAGCCGCTGGCACAGACAGAGTAACCCAGTCTTCGAGATTTGAAAAAATTCCTCCTAGAGAAATGTACAAAGGTGATGACGTCAAAAGTGATTCCACGTGTGCGAATGGGGGAAATCGGCCTAAAAAACAATCTACCCGAAACTTGGCAAGCTTTTTGAATTCTGTGCGGACATCGAACAGCCTGCCCCAGTTCGTTGCACCTGTTGAGAGCGGCAGTGAAATAGGGAACGATGACCATCCCTTCCTCCGGCACTTCTTCTGCAAATCTAGGATCACCATTCACTATGACGTCATATCAATTTTATGACGATCATTCCTATTTTTTACATTTACTCTGTTTCACAACCCAGGTTCATGGATCTTCGTGAAACTTGGGGCCATGTATGTATGGGCCAAAGAGCCCGGAATTACGTTTGACCGCTCGTGGGACCCGATCGGGTGAAGTATGGCTCGTTGCTTTGTGAGACGCCGACCGGCACGAGCATTCACCGCGAACCTCTTCGGCCGATCCACCTCTTTCCTCGCCCCAGGCGACCCGTAAGCCCTCTCCTCAGGTCTCTCAGCCTGAATCTCCAATGGGTTTAGAAATTCTCTCCTGCCTACGAAGAAAAAGCAAGTCCCTTTATTCACATTATCCGTCCCCTTATAGGATATAGTCGCCTATTCTCGCCATGCTATCTATCCGCACACTACCTGGCGCCAAGCGTCTGGAATTTATGGGTTGCGGGAATCAAGCCGGGCGTTCATTAGCACAGTATCGTTACTTACTCGAACCATAGCATTATCATCTTCCTCGACCACATCAGGCACGTCGATATTTCAGTTCTTCTATGACGTGCGATCCCCATTAAGAGGGCGAGATCTTAGCTTGTCTTGTGATTACCTTTTAAGTAGTCTCGCCCTGTATACTTAAAAAATAATATACAAATATAGATCGTTCTACTCACGTATCTACAGCCCGGCTGACCTATCATTGTCACGAATAATTTCTCAAGGATTCGACAAACGATCTGCTACAGCTGAGGCGGACTCCTTACAATGGACGCTCATTCTTGATGCTACGCTTTGCGCCAGAACCCCTCCTGACTATCCTACGGTTCTGAGAAGAGACAAGTAGAGCGCGTGGAATCTATTCACCTTGATCTGCTACAAATTTACACGATACTCGACTGATTCTCTCAGATTTCTGAAGCGCGACGAACTCGGACTTGCAGCACGCATGCTTCCTAACCTTAGGCATGGCCGGACATAGATATGAACTCTTGTGCTCCTAAAAATATACTAGTAGTCGAACTAAATAGCATTCTGAGCGTATGCCTCGGACCTTAGCATTGCCATCAGAATAACCGGCTAATCTAGCTCGCTGAGCACTAACAGAGGATACGTGGCGTTGCACTTATCGCTAACGGGCCAGATATTCTCCGTAGGGGAAACGCTCGTAAAGTATCCCAACACGTTGGCTGCGATTTAGAGGGATTATGGCTTATTTGTATGGATTTTATGGTGTTGCAGGAAATGGCGACCCGGCATGAGAGGTCTTAACTCGCGTGGTGGAAGACAAGTCATGTGCACGTCATTAGTGAGGCCGCTTAGTTATATAATAGGCTGGTAATGTTGAAGTGTTGAATCGGAGGTCCTTTGGTCCAGGCGGAGCTGGTGAGGTAGGTTGTCCGGCTGCCTGGGCCGTTGTTGTTGTGTTGACTGTTGTGGAGCGGTGTGTGTGGGTTTCAAGAGAGTAGTAGGTGTGTTGAGATGTTCGCTGTCCTCCTAGAGTGTCCAATCCGCTAATGTAAAATGATCCCCCCCCGCTCATAACCCACCTTTCACAAAACGCATTCTGCCAAGCCCTTGAATGAACTCATCAAATTATCATCCCCGTCTAAACCAATGGTTTGGGGGAAATATAGCATGTACTTATAAAATATCTACCTACGGGACCTGAATGTGAGTTGTGAATTTCCACAGCCGTAAGCATATATATCACGTTACATATCATTACATATTATAATATAATATAGTATGTCCTGATATATATTGCTAATATTACATATCAGTTGACTATATATATAATATAAATGTTGACAACCACCATACTTCACGCCTCAACACGTACCATTCTCATAACTGCTTACGCAATATCCATATCAGATCTTTAATATTCAAACATAAGCCTTATTTTCACTCTCCATCTTCTAGAAATACATTTTACGCTTCTCGTCCAATGATACATTCACCTACCTTTATATATATTCTCTCACTAACTTCAATTTTCACCCTCTACGAGCTTATATTATGGTCCCAATATAGAGTATAACCATAATATATATATTATAGCACTCTGTATATATTATATATAGCAGACCAGACCGTTAACCCTTGTGAAGCGTTATATGAAAATAATTCATTTTATACTAAAACATCACAAGAACAAGAATAGATATTCCCAGCGATAACATCCTATGATCGTATACGCATTATCGCGACGTTGTTGTCATCACATTGATATCAAATATACTCCACCTCTCTACGCATGTATTTCGTATCCTGCCTAGTCATTACCTTATTTAAACATTAATCATTGAGAATTGAATATGATTCTAAATAATTGTTTCGTGTAGTCGCAAAGTGCATTTTGAACGAACTTAATACTCCACACTGCGTGCAGCCAGCATGTGCAGAGAAGTCTGTGGTCAGGCAAGGATAGGTGCCTATCTCATTTTGTTCGAACCACGTTTCTGCAGCCTAGCCCCTCAAAGGCTCCACAAGATGAGTAACCGATAATGTGGGCATGTATTGTCGGTCACATAGATACTGGCGCGATACCAATACGATGCAGAATAGAACTCATCCATTGACACGATCGCTTCTCTCTCCGTAATATACTAGTATGACCCAGGCTGAGCCCTCGTAAAAGGCCAGGACGCTGTCCTTGCTCAGCGAGATGCTCTTTTTGGACGGATAGAACCACGTAGAATGATGATCGTGCCCAAGTATAAGTGTAAGAAACAACGTAGAAGCTATCATCAGTACGAGACTATTACTGCTGAATGTGTTTGCACTTGATCAAATTCTCCTGATCAAGAGTACTTGATCTGAATCGCGATATGGTATTTTTAATAATTTTTCGCTGCGCCAATTTTGAAACAAATTTGACTGCACTACCGCAGGAGAATGGGTAGCTAAGTGGCCCTAAATTTTTTTGAGCCTATCGTGTACCGTTTATGCTGATTTCGGGAACTAGCATACCATAACATACATACAATTACATATTGATTCATAGGTCAGTAACATCGCAGACGGTCTCCTGGGCACGAGTCTGTCTCTAGCCGAAACTGTAGAATCTGCTCAAGACATCATGCATAATACGTTATCTCGCATTTACCTGTATAGACCTATTGACTGAGCCGCAGACGTATCCTTTGCCACGGTCGCTAAACATATTAGTATCGGCTATACTACACCTAACGACCTACTCACACAAATGAACTCCTCGCAGTGCCAATGACACCCCACTCGCGCGTTATCCTGCTGATGAGTCCGAGGCCGTGCAGTCGACACAATCCGGAATATTGTGGCTCTGTGTTTTCCATTCTGATGCGATTGACAGTCTGATCTTAAGTATACTTAGGCACTTTTTTCTAGTTTCTCGATTTCAATCTACTTTCTCCTGGTTTTATTTATTATTTCGTTTTTATATTAGCAGTCCACTCAATGTTCTAGAGATTGTATGAGAGCTAGACATCACACACCAGAATGTACACGAAGGAAGCAGGAGACCAACCGGGGTCGCTGAGAGAAAGGAAAACACCCAGTGTGATACTAGTGGAACAGACCGTGACGGAAAATTTGATGGAAGGAGCGGCACGCGATGCGATGGGGTACACATGGGTAAACAAGATGGGACACCTTATATGCGTGGCCTATCACGCGTCATCGTGAGCATGACAGGGACATTCGACGGAAAGCAGGATATGTTGAAGGATGTGATTTCTTTGGGGTTGATTTTCAAAGGGGTAGAGAAAAGATGTTGTCGTTTTGATTGAGAGAAATAAGACTATATTCGTAGATCTTCTCGTAGTACAGCTGTTTGAAGGCCTGGATGGAGAGTGGGATTAAAGAGTGTGGGACTTTTATTTCCAACGAGAGACATGAGGATATGGAAAAAGCGGTGAGAGAATGAAAAAAGTTCAATGAAAGTTGATAAGGTGCCATGCAGTGAGTCTTATTGATTTTGAGGGACGGTAGTTGACCAGAAATGGGTTGCTGTCGGACCTTGAACACCCTTCGAAATAGGGGGGGGGGAGCATATCCGCAGACAGAGCAAGGGGGGGGGGGGTGCGCAGACGGCTGAGAGAGGAAGACGATGAAGACAAAGACCACCGATCCTGCGTGTAGGTGAGAGAGGTGGCTGCCGAGAGTTTGTTTAGTTAGTTACGCAGCGCATTAGGTTATTTATTTTTGGGACACGTACAAAGAAATGTCGTACTCAGGAATCCGAAGGTAGAACGTACTATGGGAAAACTTACACATGCTG
>JAXMNL010000157.1:46940-57487 GCA_035128595.1 Eptatretus atami | reverse complement strand
TTTGAGATATCCTGCACACAGACAAACAAAGCAAAGGAGAGGAGGCAGAGAGGATGAGGAAGGGGGGACTCAGAAGGAGGAGGGGAGAGCGAAAAAGGACAACCTCACCAAACGTTGCTATTCACTGTGGGAGGAGCGTGAGCTGAGAGACACAGACCCACGCACACACAGCACAAACAGACAGAGACAACGACGAGAGCGACAGAGGTGTGGGAGAGGTGCTGCATAGTATAGGAGGAGGAGCGAGGAGAGGAGCGACAGATAGTGAAAAAGAAGGAGAGGAGGGGAGGAAAAAAGAAAAGGAAAGGGGTGAGGGGGTGAAGAGTGGGTGAGCAAAGAGAATGAGACTATGACACTCATGACCAAACCAAAAAAAAACTCTATGCCAGCAACACTGTACACACAACGCCACAACAGAGCTTTGTACGTAATATCCGCTCGCCCACCAAAATCAGCAAAAAAATTATAAATCCAGTTCCAGAAAATTTCCGTGGGGAAAAAATGAACCCAAAAGACAATCACTGAACATTGAAGTACCGCTCACGTCACGAACTAATTATCCCATCAGAGCGTACATTCGAAACAAGCGTTCCGACCAGATATGATACTTGGGTACAAAAAAAACAAGAGAAGAAGGCATTGCTAATTGACGTGTTCATCGCAGTGCTTTTGGACTAACGATGCAGAAATGCAGAAAATGACCAAATATCCCAAAATCATGGAAGCTGAAGAATGCCAAAGTTGTACCAGACGGTTCACTGACTTGACTTATCTGGACAGTGACAGTTGGTCAGGTTGATGCATTGATAATGAAATCGATCTTTTTTTTTGCTTCTGACTTCACGACAGATTATCGAATATTTTTATCTCAACCTGACACTCCCTGAGCTGTTGCTGCCTCGCCAATGCAGCCGTACCTGCGCGATGCTGCTAACACCCTTCCATGTTGACAAACATCCCGGACCTCAACCCTTTCTGGCCATCTCTCTGCGGAGAAGGACCTTCTAGTCTTTGAAGACCTCTATCCAACTCCATGCACGCTCGGCTCGTCTCCTATGGACTTGGAAACGATCGGCAAGATTTCAGTCTATTGGCCCTTGAAAAGGTGAGTAATTGAATCCAAAGTTCGTAAGTCGACGGCTGGGTTTCAGTGAACCGTCTGGTACAACTTTGGCCATTCTTCAGCTTCCATGATTTTGGGATATTTGGTCATTTTCTTGATTCTCTGCATTTGTGTCCAAAAGCACTGCGATGAACACGTCAATTGCATGTCTCTTCTCTTTTCTTTTGTACCCAGTATCTATATCTGGTCGCAACGCTTGTTTCGATGATTACCGTCTCGATGGATAATTAGGTCGTACGTGAGCGGTACTTCAATGTTTTCAGTGATTGCTTTTGGTTCATTTTTCCCACCAAATTTTCTGGAACTGGATTTAAATTTTTTGCTGATGTGCCGCGATACTTTACAAACCTCTTGTTGTGTCGTGTGTGTCAGCTTGTTCTGGCATGAGTTTTTTTTTGTGTTTGGTCATTGATGTAAATATCTCATTCCTTTTGCTCAACCCACTCCACCCTCACCCTTCTTTCTTTTTTCCTCCCCCCCTTCCTTCTTTTCACTTCTGCCCGCTCCTCGCTCCCTCCTCCTATAACATGCAGCACTCTCTCCCACACCTCTGTCGCTCTCTGTCGTTGTCTCTGTCTGTTTGTCTGTGTGTGCGGTTGTGTGTCGTTCTCTACGCTCACCTCCTACAGTGAATAGCACGTTGGTGAGGTTGTCTTTTTCGCTCTCCCCTCCTCCTTCTGAGCTCCCGCTTCTCAATCCGTCGTCTGCCCTACTCTCTACTGCTCGTTAGTTGTCTGCTGTGCCAGGATATCTCAAAAGTTTGTGGCGGATCAGGATGAATCTTTGGTGGGTAGGTTGGAGTGTGTGACTAAGACAACTCATTACTTGTTGTTGAGATCCGATCCGACTACTATAACGTATTTTCAAAAATATTTCACAAAATAGTATTGGGGGGCCGATTTGGTTCTCTTGGATGCAAGGCATTACGTGCGAGGTATGTGCTCGAGCGAGTGCCTTCTAGTATTGTTTAGAGATTATGAATGCCGTGGCCATGTTGACCGAATAAGTACGACTTAACTAGTTGAGCGTGCATGTTAAAACATGGCAATCTAACCAGGGATTTCTTTGCAGCTATTAGCAATAACTCAGGTCTTGATATCATTTGGTTGCTTTCAAAGTTCCACATTAGCAACGCTGCAGAGATACTGCACAGCAAAAACATTGTCACAGCACACACACCTTATCCATTTATAGCAGTCTTAACATGGTATGCAGGAAAAAGAGCTCTTTTGGTCCGTCAGGGTTCTTTGGGTCCTTAGGGTATTTTGGTTCTCTGGGTGTTTTGTCCTCAGGGGTCCTTTTGGGTCCTTAGGGTCTTTTGGGTCTCAGAGTCTTTTTGGGCCCTCGGTGAAGAAGGCTGATGCATAGCTTTGTTCAGTAGATCCATAAATTCAGTGACAGTGTGAATTAACTTGTTGACCGATGGTTTGCGCTATTGGCTTGGAAATGGAACAACCAAGCTTGAGCAAGTCGCTTTCCAGCAGCTCAAAGCATTTTGTTCCACTAAAATAGTTGTAAGGATCTTTTTTTTTGCTTGGGCAAGCGATTAACCTCGTCTTTCGTTCGGGAACTTAAATCATCCAAGCACCCGGAGACAAGCCCAGAATACCAACAATTCCGAATTGGACAAATTAACACTTTATTTTTGGTAGTCGGCTTGCTGATAAGCCCTGCAACTGCTGAATAAGTTTGAATTCCTGAGTTTAAGTTTGTTAATTTGGCTCAGAATTGAGAGATTGTACGAGGTTATGACATGGTTGCGGAATGAAATAAAGCCAAGAACGCCTGGAGTTTCTGGTGTTTATATGCATAACATGTTACCACAGTGATTGTAGGTAATGCTGATCAGGCAATTCAATGATTGCAGTCGAGGGGTAAGTGAAAAAAAACATTTGGCGTTCAGAAAGCCGTTGTGGCCTGGTTCCAAGTCAAGGGCATTGTTGAACATCGGGTCACAAAATGGACGAATGTAACACCATCCAGGGTGAGGGAGAGTGAGGCTGAACCAGGAGATGCCGGTTGATAAATGATAAACACTGGAAACTCCAGCCGTTTTCGGCTTTATTTCACTTTCACGCATGTCTGCCATATTACCCCATTCTCTCAATCTGAGCCAATGATTACTAAATTTGAAACTTCAGGAATTTCAATCAAGATAAGGGGCTTTTAATTGATCTTCCAAAGGGACGTTTTAAATTAACCAGAACAACCCAATTACCAAGTCATGCAATTCCTTGGAGTTGTGTTCTTTGTTTGCTGCAAATTTCATAGTCCCTAAGATTTCTTAGTTGGGAGTTTGAAGGAGAAATACACACACAATGACTACTTGACACAACTGGCATTTCTATATGGAAGAAGATGATCGTGAAACACCTGCAACTGTCATCGATTATTCATGGTAATCAAATCTATTCGCTCGACTGTTGCTGGAATGCGAAAGAAACCATCAATACTCACGGACGTTTCAAATCATACTCCGTCTGACTCTTCCTGGACTCATTAGTACTCACAGTATTTCGATCGCACATCCTAGAAGCCGGATGTTCACGGACATGCAATAATCAGGGGAAGCGTCTCTGCGCGACACCAGACCCTTTCTACAATCTGCAAATGCTACCGTGGTTGCCGTACTTCAATACGTGGGTCTTCATCTATTCTTCCGACACGATTAAGTTGGGGGCAGCTTTTCATCCTGTGAAGAGTCGCCGCACATAGACCAGCTCAGGTATGTTCGGTTGACGGACGTTTAGGAATGCTTCTACTCCGTGACCTTCTGACCAATCTCTGACCATGATGTGTGAGACGAACTGAATGACGCGATTTCGACCACAAATCGCGCGACAAGCGTACTACTCTCGCGACGCTGCCGCTCGGCAATCTGGCAATCAAACGAGTGTGCCCAAAGTCTGAAACGCCGAGTTATCACTTTTTCACGTTCGCAACACCCGGGGAAGTACGGACTAAAACATGTTCACGTATGATGATACAGCACCAGATAGCGTATGCGTAGCTTCCCTTCTGCTTCGACCTCTAAGAAGCCTCTTGGTTTTGCACACATGCATTCTTCCGGCCGTTGGTATCTATTCTCGACCGATTTTCGACCCAAATGGGAGCGTGGCGTCTAAGCAGACACTTCCAGTTTGCCCCATACGAAAGGGGGAAACCAGGTGGGAGCGTCGAGTTGCCCGGGGATCGCACAACCTCAAGACACTATTGTTGCCACGAGTACTCATCTTCAACAAAACTAACTACTATCGGAGTATCAGTGTTGGCGACTCAAGTTGTAGTAGCTCCCGTGTCCCTTTCGACCATTCCTTCTGACGCTATTCTCGACGACCTTCGAGAACCTCGTTGTCTAGAGAGACACCGCATCAAAATGAGTGAGCGTCTCTGCGCGCCGCATCATTCTGCTTTGGGTGGTGCGAGAAAAAACTGACATACACGTGTGCGGCGGAGCTCTTAACTGTCACTATCCTCTTTTTCCGCCAGATACCTAAGCTCCGGGGTCGCTGACCAGTGGTTACGGAACGTTTAAGCTCCCCGTTGACCTTTGACCTTTTTGACCGAATTTCGACGACCTCGAGACCGATTTCGGACGCAAAATGGGAGCGTCTCTGCGCACCGCCTCATGCATGCACGTGGTGCCACTCGTCACTTTTTCCGACCTCGGCTGACCGTGTTACGGAAAAGTTTAAGCTCCCGTGACTTGACCTTTTGACGCGATTTCGACGACCTCGACCGATTTCGAACCGACGGCAAAATGGGAGCGTCTCTGCGCGCCCGCCTCCTGCATGCACGGGGTGCCCACTCGCAACTTTTTTCCGACCTCGGCCTGGACCGTGTTAACGGACGTTTAAGCTCCCCGGTGACCTTTGAACCTTGACCATTTCGACGACCTCGCGACTTTCGACCAAAATGGGAGCGTCTTCCTTCTGCGCGCCGCCCTCCCTGGCATCCACGTGTGCACTCATCACTTTTTTCCGAACCTCGGCTGACCGTTGTTTACGGACGTTTAAGCTCCGTGACCTTTGGACCTTTGACCGATTTCGACCGACCTCTGACCGATTATCGAACCAAAATGGGAGCGTCTCTGCGAGCCGCCCCTCCTGCATCACGTGGTTTGTCCACTCGTCACTTTTCCCGACCTGCGGCTGACCCGTGTTACGGACGTTTTTAAGTTTCCGCGTGACCTTTGACCTTTTGAACGCGAATTTCGACGTACCTCGACCGATTTCGAACCAAAATGGGAGAGTCTTCCATGCGCGCCGCCCCTCCCCTGCATCACGGTGTGCCACTCGTCACTTTTTTTTCCCCGACCTCGGCTGACGTGGTTACGGGACGTTTAAAGCCTCCCGTGACCTTTGACCCTTTGAACCGATTTCGACGACACTCGACGATTTCGACCAAAATAGGAAGCGTCTCTGCGCGCCGCCCTCCTGCATCACGTGGTGCCAACTCGTCAATTTTCCGGACCTCGGCTGACCGTGGTTACGGACGTTTTAAGCTCCCGTGACCTTTGACCTTTGACCGATTTCGACGACCTCGAACGATTTCGACCAAAAATGGGAAGGCGTCTCTGCGCGCAGCCTCCTGCATCAACGTGGTGCACTGTACCTTTTTCCGACCTCAGGCTTGAACGTGTTTACGGCGTTTAAGCTCCGTGACCTTTGACCTTTGACGCGTATGTTCGACGCCGTCAACCGATTTCGACCATGGGGCGTTCTGCGCGCCGCCCTCCTGCAATCACGTGGTGCCACTCCTCAACTTTTTTCAGACCTCGGCTTGACTCGTGTTACGGACGTTTAAGCTCCCAGATGCATTTGACCTTTGAAACCGATCGAGACCTCGACCGATTTCGACCAAATGGGAGCGTCTCTGCGCGCCGCCTCGCTGCATCACGGGGTGTGCCACTCGTCCACTTTTCCGGCGACCTCGGCTGACCGTGTTCGACGTTTGCTCCCGTGACCTTTGACCTTATGAACAGATTTCGACGAACCATCGACCGATTTCGACCCAAAAATGGGAGCGTCTCTCTGCGCGCGCCCTCCTGCCAATCCGTGTGCCACTCTCACTTTTTTCGCGACCTCGGCTGACGTGTTTACGGACGTTTAAGCTCCGTGCCTTTGACGCTTTGAAAACCGATTTCGACAACCTCGACCGATTTCGACAAAAATGGGAAGCGTCTCTGCGCCGCTCTCGTGCTCACGAGGTGCCACTCGTCCACTTTTCTACCTAGGCTGAACCGTGTTACGGGACGTTTAAGCTCCCGTGACCTTTGACCTTTGACCGATTTCGGACGACCTCGACCGATTTCGAACCAAAATGGGAGCGTCTCTGGCGCGCCGCCTCTGCTACGTGGTGCCACTCGTCCTTTTTCCGACGTCGGCTGACCGTGTTACGGACGTTTAAGCTCCCCGTGACATTTGACCTTTTGACCGATTTTCGACGCCTCGACCGATTTCGGCCAAAATGGGAGCGCTCTGCGCGCCGCCCCCTGCATCACGTGGTGCCACGCGTCACTTTTTTCCGACCTGGCTGCCGTGTTACGGACGTTTAAGCCCCGTGAACCTTTGGACCTTTGCCGAATTTCGGCTCGCCAGATTTCGCCATGGAGCGTCTCTGCGCGCCGCCCTCCTGCATCACGTGGTGCCAACTCGTCCACTTTTTTTCCAACGCTCGGCTGACCGTGTTACGGACGTTTTAAGCTCCCCGTGACCTTTGACTTTGGACCTATTTCGAACGACCTCTGACCGATTTCGACCCAAAAAATGGGTTAGCGTCTCTGCGCACCCGCATCCTGCATCACGTAGTGCACTCGCATTTTTCGACCTCGGCTGACCGTGGTACGGACGTTTAATGCTCCCGTGACCTTTGCTTTGAACCTCGATTTTCGACGAACCCTCGAACCGGATTTCGACCAAATGGGAGCCGTCTTGCGCCCCGCCTCCTGCAATCACCGTGAGTGCCACTCAGTCACTTTTTCCGACCGATCGCTGACCAGTGTTACGGACGTTTTAAGCTCCCGTGACCTTGACCTTTGAACCGGTTTCGACGACTCGACCGATTTCGACCAATGGGAAGCGTCTCTGCGCGCCGCCCTCCTGCCACGGGGTGCCACTCGTCACTTTTTCCGACCGTGGCTGCGTGTTACGGACGTTAAGCTCCGTGACCTTTGACGCTTTGACCGATTTCGACGACCTCAGACCGCTTCGCTGGAGCGTCCTGCGCGCCGCCGTCCTGCATCACGATGGTGCACTCCCTCAACTTTTTCCAGACCTCGGCTGACGTGTTACGGACGTTTAAGCTCCCGTGACCTTTGACCTTTGACCGGATTTCGACGACTCGACCGATTTGCCAAATGGGAGCGTCTCTGCGAGCCGCCCGTCCTGCATCACTGGGTGCCCACGTCTTTATCTTCCGACCATCGGCCTGACCGTGATTATGGCGTTTTAAGCTCCCAGTAGTGCCACCTTTGACCTTTGACGCGATTTCGACCTGACCTGAACCAGTGATTGCGACCACAGATCGGGAGCGTCTCAGCTGACTGCATACCCATCACTGCATCAGATCGTGGTGCCTCGTCACTTTTTTCCCCGACCAGTCCGGAGGGGTTGTTACTACATAGGGGCTGACAGTGTTACGGAGTTTGCTCCCGTGAACTTTGAACCTTTGACCGATTTCGGACGACACTCGACCGATTTCCGACCAAATAGGAGGCCAGTCTCTTGCGCGCCAGCCCTCACTGCATCCGTGGTGCCACTTCGTCACTTTTCCGACCTCGGCTGACCGTGTTACGGACGTTTGCTCCGTGACCTTTGACCTTTGACCGATTTCGAGCGACGCTCCGACCGATTTTCGACCAAAAAGGGAGGCGTCTCTGCGCGCCGCCCTCCTGCAATCACGTGGTGCCACTCGTCACTTTTTCCGAAACCTCGGCTGAGCCGTGTTACGACGTTTAAGGCTGCCCGGACCTTTGACCTTTGACCGGATTTCGACGACCTCAAGCCGATTTCGAACCAAAAATGGGAAGCGTCTCTGCGCGCCGCCCTCCTCATCACGTGGTGCCATCCTCACTTTTTCGACCCGTCGGGCTGAACCGTGTTACGGACGTTAAGCTCCGTGACCTTTGACCTTGACCGATTTCGAAACGAACTCGACGATTTTCGACCAAAATGGGAGCGTCTCTGCGCGCCGCCCTCCTGCAGTCACGGGGATGCCACTCGTCCACTTTTTCCCGACCTAGGCTGACCGTGTTAGCGGACGTTTAAGCTCCGTGACCTTTGACCTTTGACCGATTTCGACGACCTCGACCGATTATCGACCAAAATGGGAGCGTCTCTGCGCGCCGCCCTCCTGCAATCACGTGGTGCACTTCTCCACTTTTTCCCGACCTTGGCTGACCGTGATTAACGGACGTTTAAAGCTCCGCGTGACCTTTGACCTTTAGACCGATTTCGACGACCTCGACCGAATTTCGAACAATGGGAGTGGTCTCCTGCGCGCCGCGCTCCTGGCATCACGTGGTGCCACTCGCAACTTTTTTCCGACCTCGCTGACCGTGTTACGGACGGTTTTAAGCTCCCGGTGACCTTTGACCTTTGACCGATTTCGACGACCTTCGACGCGATTTTCGACGCAAAAATGGGAGAGTCTCTGCGCGCCGCCCTCCTGCAATCACGGGGTGCCACTCTTCACTTTTTCCCGACCTGGCTGAGACGCGTGTTACGGACGTTTAAGCTCCCGTGACCCTTTGACCTTTGACCGTTTCGACGACCCGGACCGAATTTCGACCAAAAAATGGGAGCGTCTCTGCGCGCCGGCCCTCCTGCAAATCACGTGGTGCCACTCTCAAACTTTTTTCCGACCTCGGCTGACCGTGTTACGGAACGTTTAGCTCCGTGACGCTTTGACCTTTGAACCGATTTCCGACGAACCTCGACCGATTTCGACCAAAATGGGAAGCGTCCTCTGCGCTCGCCGCCCTCCTGCATACACGTGGTGCCACTCGTCACTTTTTCCGACCGTGGCTGACCGTGTTACGGACGTTTAAGATCCCGTGACCTTTGACCTTTGACCGATTTTTTCGACGACCTCGACGAATTTCGAACCAAATGGGGCGTCTCTGCGCGACGCCTCCTGCATCACGTGGTTCCAACTCGTCACTTTCCGACATCGGCTGACCGTGTTACGGAACGTTTTAAGCTCCCGTGACCTTTGACCTTTGACCGATTTTCGACGACGCTCGACCGATTTCGACCAAAATGGGAGCAGTCTCTGCGCCCGCGCCTCCTGCATCACGTGGTGCCCACTTCCGTCACTATTTTCCGACCTCGGCTGACCGTGTTACGGACGTTTAAGCTCCCGTTGACACCCTTTGACCTTTGACCGATTTCGAACGACACTACGACCGATTTCGACCAAAAATGGGAGCGTCCTCCTGGCGCCGCCCTCCTGCATCAACGGGGTGCCACTCGTCACTTTTTCCGTACCCGCTTCCGGCTGACCGTGGTTTACGGACGTTAAAAGCTCCCGTGACCTTTGAGCCTTTGACCGATTTCGACGACCTCGACGACTTCGACAAAATGGGAAGCGTCTCTGCGCCGCCACCCTCCTAGCATCACGTGGGTGCCAACATCACTTTTTCGACCGATCGGGCTGACCGCCGTGTTACGGACGTTTAAGCATCCCCGTGACCTTGACCTTTGACCGATATTCGAACGACCGACGCGATCGGACCGATTTCGCGACCAAAATGGGAGCGTCCTCTGCGCCGCCGCGCCTCCTGCATCACGTGGGTGCCAAACTTACGTACTCTGTTTTTCCGACGCTCAGGCTGAACCGGTTACGGACGGGGTTTAAAGCTCCCGCGTGACTCTTTGACCTTTGAAAGAAACCTGATCTTTCCTGACGAGAACTCATCGACCGAGTTTCGACGCAAAAATGGGGAGCGTCTCGTGGTCTCTGCGGCGTTGAGGCTGTCGCCTCATACTCGATCTTGCAATCACGTGGTTGCCCCCCGGACGCCGCACTTGCGACTTTTTTTTCCGACCTCGGCTGACCTTGTGTTTACGGGTAACCGGACGTTTAAAGCTCCCTGACCTTTGACCTTTGACACCGATTTCGACGACCTCGACCGATTTCGACCAAAATGGAAAGGCGTCTCTGCGCGCCGCCTCTCTGCATCAAGGTGGTGCCACTCTTCACTTTTTTCCGACCTCGGCTAGACCGTGTTATGCGGACGTTTAAGACTCCCGTGACTTTGACCTTTTGACCGATTTCGAACGACCTCGAACCGATTTCGACAAAATGGGGAAGCGTCTCTGCGCGCTCGCCCTCCTCATCAACGTGGTGCCATCTTCTTCAAACTTTTTTTCCGACCGCTCGGCTGTCCCGTGTTTAACGGACTTTAGCTCCCCCGGTGACC
>JAXMNL010000157.1:12085-23245 GCA_035128595.1 Eptatretus atami | reverse complement strand
AGTTGCAAAGACAGATCCTGGCAACTAACAGACCAAGTCAAAACCTTCTCCATATACAGCAAGGTCAGAATCATTATGCTCCGATCATCAATCTTCTCTCTCTAATTACGTTTGATTTCCGATCATTCAATTGAATTCAGAAGGTCCCACGGATTCCGAATCACAGTCACAAACACACAGCACAGTCACAACACGTGACAGCACAATACAGCAATGTCGCACTTTGATCAGATGAAAAAATATAAAAATGAGTGGCCCGCGTTTAGAGCATCATGTGATCTCTTTTGCCAAGTTTGAACAGATCAAACGTGCAATCGAGAAAGGTGGAGACACATTAATACAAAGATGGCCGCTAGTCGACCATCTGATCTGATCTCGAATAATTAGTGGTAGTGAAATCTTAAAAGCCGTCATTCTCATCTGTGTTGCCAGTTTGATCAACATCGGTGAAATTATGTCCAGAAATGGTGGAGGGACGTGTTCAACATTGGGTGCTTTTTATAACGTAAATGGCCACCTCCAGCCTCCTCCTCTTCCTCCTCTTCTCCCTCCTCCTTATTCTCTATCCTCCTCATCTTTCCCCCCTCCTCCTCTCCCTTACCGCCTTCCCCCGCCCTCCTCTCTCTTCCCCTCCTCTTCTTAACCTCCCATCCTCCTCTCTTTCCCCTCCCCCTCCTCTTCCCCACCTCACTTCTATCTCTTCCCCTCCTCCTCTCCTTACTCCTCTTCTTCCCCCCTCTCCTCTCGTTCCCCCCTCCCTCCCTATCCCCCTCTCGTCCTCTCTTTCCCCTCCTCTCTCTACCACTCCCCTCCCTCCCTCCTCTCTCCCCCGCCCTCCTCTCTCTTCCCCCCTCCCTCTCTCTCCTCCCCTCCTCCCTCTCTCCCCCCTCCATCTCTCCTCCCTCCTCCTCTCTTCCCCCTCCCTCCCTCTCTCCCCCTCCTCCTCTCTCTCCCCTCCTCCTCTCCTAACCTCACTCCCCCCTCCTCCCCCTCTCCCCCTCCCCTCCTCTTCTCCCAATTAGTTCCTTCAGTGAAGTGACCGTTGTATTTCTGGCTCATATAAAATAATCAGCAGAGGAGAAGAAGAGAAGAAGACGTGGATTTGACTGACGAGCAGATGGAAGATCACTCAGGCTAATGATGGAGAGAAAGAGGAGAATGTTGTGAAGACAACATGACGTCATTCATAATAGCGTCACGAAGCGACGACTACTTTTCTGCGATATCCGATATTTAGATTTCAACCCTAAAAACCGGTCCTACCGACGAACGAACGTCGAACGTCGTCCTCGCAATTCGGATCATTGTTGTTGTGTCTCGAGGGAACTGAGGTAATGTTCAATCCACCTGGAGGTTGCAGGTAAAGGAGATAAGACTAACAAGCGTTTGGTGAGACCCACTCCCCTGTATCAAGGCCGACGAGCATTTTCTAGCAGTCCATACTCAGGAACACGTGAGAGGAGAGACCCGTTGACTCCGCACCCCCATACGTACGGAAAATGGCGCTTGTTCCGTCAAATGACGTCATCACGTTCTCACGTGGTACACTCAAGAACCTTGTTTTAATCTCATCAAGAGCACATCTTCAACTCGTTAAATCTATCCAATCTACGACAATCTACACTTTGCCACATTCCGTGTTAAATCGTGTTGCTGAATTTCAAATAAATAACCGATGACGGCCATTGCCCATCGGCCGTGTGACATTCACACTATACCTTTTAACAATTGGATCTCACCACTTCCTGCATGTAATTGGATCGAGATCTCAACCGACTGAATCCTCCTTGTTGCAAAGTTCTCCTCTGCCCAACCGAGCTCCGACACTTACAAAAGCTTTCGTCCAGCTGAGGGAGTCCTGCTCTCTCTAGGCTGGTGCTCCTGCTCTCACCTTCTCGGATTCACAGCGTGGAAACCAGGCAATTTAAGGATCAGGATCTCCCGCGTGAGGCTGACGTCTTTGGGTCTCTCACTTTCACCGCGCGCAGGACGGTGGTCTTCCTTGCTTCTAACCGTACTCCTCTATGGTCCACCCCTCAATGTCTAGTACTGCCCCCCCCCCATATTCTCAGAGCTTAAAGTCCGCCAGCACCCCTTTCTGGTAACAGACTACCAAAACACGAATCCCTCACTTCGCTCATCCTCTTTCCCCTCCTTTCGACAAAAACTCACACCTCTCATAATCCCCACTCTTCCCTCACGTCGACAAACAGCTGTTCACCACCATCCTCTGATCTCCCATCCAAAAATCATGATCTTTCTAACCCCATAATCAACTCAAACGCCACCTCTTCAAATATCCCTGTTTCCTTCCTGAAAGTCCCGGGTTCCATCTTGTTTAGCGCCATGTTCCCACACACAATCCCTCTCCCTTCCACAGATTCGTCATGTCCCTCTTCCCAATTCTCCCTGATGCCCTTCGGAGTTTGTGAGTGTGTTTTTACCGTGTTGTTTTGGACAAATAACGGCTACACCTCTGGAGTCGTCCCACTCTGCCGCGGGATGCGCACGGATTTTAGGCACGCACAAACACCTTGAGGTGCTGTGGCCCTGTTCGAATTTTGGTTCCGGTATCTCCTCAATTACGTCCTCCAGCGCCTCGCTATCTATTTTTCAACATTAGCTGCTCCTTTTAAACTAAACTCATCTCGCCGTCCACTTATCTCCTCTATCTCCGTGGTCCCGCTCGTTCTCTACCTCAGTGTCTCTGCTTCTCATAGTCTAGTATGTTACTTCTCTCTCCACCCAAGGAATCGTTCTTTGTTACCCCCAACGGCTGATGGCCAACTTCACGCTAACACCAATGCCACATACTCCACCCATTTGCCACAGAGGCCCAAGACACGTGTCGAGTTCCCTCCAGTTGAGGCCCCCAACGGTCTATGCAGCCATGGAGAGCCCGGTCAACATGGCCGATTTATGTCGTGCTTAGGCGTCTGTGGCCATGGGGGAGGTCGGCTCATGGTCGGGGTCATAAAGCTACTCCGAAGCAGTGGTGAGGTAGTGAATGATCGCAAGAAACATCATCATATTGAGAGCGCGCCGCGCCTGATAAATACGCGACAAACTATAAACTGTCGATGCTGGTGAGTTCACGAGGCAGGTTGGTTCAACTCAATGAGCGTGCACCTTCCACTGCAGGGAGAGTAAGGCTCGCTTGTTCTCATCAGCCGGTGTTCGCTCGCGAGGCAGGTCGAAGACCCACTCTCGCTCAAAATGATTAAGGACCATGGTGTCGGGTGCAGGGTCCAACACAGAGAGTAAATCACACTGGTGGTAAACGAGAGTAAAGGGAATTCGTGATGACGTCATGACGGTGTGAACAAGTATAACAAGGCATCGCATGGAACAGGGGGATCCCATTACAATTAATTTACAAAACTGATGAGGATTTGGTACCTTGGAGAATAACAAGTACCGGGTACCCTGCGTTAATTCACTATGCTGAGTTATATTAAATATGAATAAATAATATAAATATAACATGAGGAAAGATTGTGATTCAAACCTTCGTATCGAAGGACGAATCACCAGAAAAACTCCGACTCGATCTTCCCTTTTACAACAGAATCTGAACATAACAATGGGAGTTGACGTCACGTACCGGTCCAGACTTCCTTATCCTCGTGAACCCGTACCATGACCGCTCGGCTAAGGGAGAACCTCCCGAACACGAGCGTTTTCCTCCATCGGAGCCGTCGTGGATTCCGGGACGTTCCTTGTGTCTCACCGGATAGTCCTCGGTCATCCTGCCCTCTGGTACTGCATAGTACAAGTGTGAGAAATGGAAGGTACGGCTGTGGTACACCCAGTCAAATCACAGTGACAAACCAAACAGACAACGAAACACAAAAAAAGTTCAGAGGGATTCGATCAGTCGATAACTAATTTGTGCCTGTCGTTGGCTTTATTGGTGAGATTGTGGGCGGGCTCCGAGGGCCTGGATAAAACCCCTGGCTGTTGAATTTAATATCAGGTGGGCTGACTCAAGTCAATCATCCTTTTGAGGTCGGACTTGCGACCTTCGGAGGGGCGACCTCCAGGACACAGGATTGGCAGGCCCCCCCCCCCCCTTCTCTTCCACTGTACCTTTTGTTCTTTGCGATTCGTTCAGTGTACAAGCTCATCCGTAGCTTGACTTTGTGTAATCGCCTGCCCCTCCCACCTTGCTTGCCAGCAAATAAAGTTTCATAAACGCGATTTGAATATCACATTCTTCCCTACAGACTTTTCAAACCTGCATCTCGAAGATTAACATTACAGAAAACAAAAGCTTCTGTGGAGTTGTTTAAAATGAGGTACGCATGACCTACCTGAGCCGAGAGGTACCTCTGAGCCATCCTAACCTAACCTCAAGGGAAAACTACATATATGGTTTTGTGGTTATTGTTGTCTTTAATACAATTGGATGTTTCCTTTCTTTGAAGTTATTTTTTTTGTGCGTTGGATGTTAAATCTTCATAAGAATCCAAACAATCGTTCGGTTCTAGCCTGTGTGAAACTCCGTTCTTGTGGGAACTAGCCGGGTTATCCCCACTTTCCGTGCTGTTCTCACCGATAAGTATCTTGAAGAAATAAAATTATTATTTCATTAATTTTTTTTGTGGGAGGCTGAAAACAACTTCACATCTCAATAAGTTAATGGGGGTTCGGGATCATTTAATGTTACTTTTAGCAAGAGAGGAAGAGGATCATTAAAAAAAGTGATCAAAAAAAAAATCCCAAAATCAAAGTGTTTTTTGTCAAAAATTCAAATCAATATTTCACTAAACTCCTGCAATACCGTTGATGATGGTTGGAACGTTTGACGAAGATCCCGTTGGCGCCATTCTTCAAAAATGTCGTCAGACAGCCTGACGGAGACTCTCTCTGTATGGCCTAGTAAATAAACCCAGGTGTCACAGTCACATGTCATAAACTCAAATGAGGACTCCACACACGGTCAGAGTCACATGTAAATCCGAAACAAATAACATACGTCCACTATTGTGGGTTCTATATGCACTTTTCGCGTTGCTTATACACTTACCCCTTTGATACATGCCTCATAAAATCATTAATCTGTCTGTAAGATCATCAGAAGAATATATATTAGCGCATACATGATCTACTACAAGAAAAGCAGCACTCGAAGAGGAGAGTGAGGCCTCGAACGACCTTACGTCCTTTCCACGAAAAGCCCGAGATGAGTATGAAGTATATGCTCTATTTACTTCACGGGATTCGCACTGAGTGAAGAGGTTACTATTTTTCACCATTATTCGTCTGTTTTGTCTGTTTGTATCCACAATAATTACTTTCAAAAAGTGAGACGGATCCAGATGCAATTGTGGACAGGTTCGGCGTGCGAGAAGCAGATAGAATAACTTAATCGATTTGGTGAAGGATCCGGATCTGTAATTTTTTTTTTTTTGGGTGATTCTTCATCCACGACGCAGTCTGAGTTAATTCTGAGTGATCATCACGCAGCACCCATATAATACGTGTAATATATCCTAACACTGGTACACTAGATCCCGCATGATATATTTCATGAGTCCAAACAATGTATTGGCGGATTGCGCGATATGCACATCTCTATTCTGGCAGGCATATTCACGTGTGGAGGTATAGAGCTCATGCTTCTAACGAGTGCCCATGCTCCGGAGTATCTTGCGTCCGAAAAAAAATAACACCTGCTTGCCTTTCATACAATTACCAGCGCTTCCATGAAATGGCAGTCGGCGGCGCTTCAACACCCCAGTCACCATCTGCTTGTTCACTCGTTCTCCCCATAATACAAGTCTCGTTGATAGATTTTCATTTGTTACTTATATAAAAAAAAAAATGCAAAAAAAGAAAAGGGCAAAATAAAAAAAATTCTTTCTGATGTGCTCAATTTTTGAAAATTTATTTTGTTTTGAGGATGTGGCCCAAAATAAATAGGCTCCGTGTCTTAATAGAAAAAATAGAGCAAAAACTGTGCAACAAGAATCTTCCTCAAGTTCATGCACTCACATGCTGAAAAAACGCATGAATTCTAACCACTCAGATTCGGTGAGTTCCTTCTGCCCTTACCTCAAAATCCCGTTGCGAAACAAGAACGTGCCTTTCAACGTGGTTGCGTCCCCGCGAATATGTGAACTCTATTCTCTCTCTTCTTTTCTCCTCACCCGAGACCTTCTCCAAGCAACTCCGATTTCCAAGCAACTTTCCTCCCAGAGGTCCCCCATGCATCACCACGAGAAAACAGTTTTTGTTTCTTTTTCTGTGTACTTTCAATTGAAATGTCTTGCACTTTTTAAGCGAGGAAATTATAATGACAGTATGTTCGCAGTTCGGGTTGTGCTTTAATACAAAAGCTTGCCCCAATAAACATCCATGGTGGATGCAGATGTAGAAAGCCCTGATTGGTGGTAGAACATAAAAGAACATGACGTCCCTGCAAGTTTGCCGGGCATTTGCTTCGTTTTCACAGTCTAACTGGCTTCTATAAGCCCAAGGCTGGTAAAGGTACCGAGTTCACATCCTAAAATCAAACTCCAAGATCCAGTCTCATCATGAAAATTCTCTATAATATCCCCACGCTTCTGAAAAAAACATGGGGATATTGTATCCGGGCTCCGTCTGTTCCATATCCGTACGGTATCTCTCCTCAACGGTTAGGGGCAGAAATTTCACAGCAACACTTGGTAGTGTAAGAATCACCACAATGCAAAAAACGCAATGAGCAGTACACTTTTTGGCTCCTGCCCCCAGGAAAGAGTTAAAAAAGGTCAAATCTAAAAAAAAAGAAAATGCAATTCTGGGAACATTTTTCAGTATTTTTAAAAAAAAAAACTTGTATATATGCAATCGATATGGGAAGACACATGAAGTGTGTAAACAATATCATTTGGGAATTTGACCTCTGCTTCATGCCCAGGGGTGTGGGACTTGGGTTTATACAGGGTCAAAATGGAAAAAAAAAAAATGTTTAAAATTTAAAAAAAAAAAATATGGATTGGGGGTAGTTCCGTGAAAACATTGCCACCGTTGAAACACTTTTTTATATCATGGAAGGGTGAGAAATTTGTTGCGATGCCTCACCCATGTGACCTCGCTCAGGTTTTAACTTGGCCAAAACGCCAAACTTGCCCTCCAAGATTATGTTGAGAAACGAGTCGCCTCCATTGAAGAGCAGGTCAACCCAATAAGCTCCTTCGTCTGCATTATTCACAATCTCCAAAAGGAAGGGGAAAATCACGGCGAGAAAAACTGAAAAACTGCCAGTCCCTGAAGAATACCACTAGCGAGCACGTGCTCAGTGCATTCTTTCTTCTTTGGTGGATGCAAAGCCACCCATATCCCAACAGTTAATTTTGACATACAGGAAGTTAGAAAATCCCATAGTATCTTTCAGAAAAGTAGGCCACTGTGTCCTACATTTTCCCTCCTTGGTTAGTTTTGCAGCAAATTATCACCAACGTGCAGAAAGGATGGTTATGATATTTGTGGTCCCATGGGTCAGGCAACATAACCAGAATAGTATGCACTAAGTTCCCTTTGACTTGCAATGAGTCATGGACTTGGGCCGGTTCATTTCATGGTTTCACCTACTAGGCCCACAAGCTCATGGCTGACTTGGTATTCAACGCTGCGCCGGTGTGGCGAAGGAGAATTGGCAAGTCCTCTGATGGTCGCTCGAGGCATGATCCAAGAAACTGCAAGGGTCTACCACAGAGGCATCAGTTCCTCAACTACTGACCACCACTCTGTGTATGCAAACTCTGAATTGCACCTTAAAATCCAGAGAATGGTACCCAATCCCAGCCTCTAGGGCGCTGATGTTGCAAGCCTCTAAGAATGAGAAAGGTAGCTGAGAGTTTGCGAACCGAAGCGAGGGACCATTGGGTCTGATGCTTTGGGGGAATCCGAAGAAAGTTGTGGAGTTACCTTCAAGAACCACGCGTCCTGAGTTTTGCTGGTGATGCTCTGGATACGCACTCATAGGCCCAAGAAAAAATTTGTCTCTCAAGGACAACTGATAGGCCATTGACCCAAGACTCGTCAGGGCAGCTGAATGGCGAGCTGAAGTGCTGTCAGGGAGCTGAAGCATAAAACCTGCACGTCGCTAGAACGGGTGGACAAGGAGGGCCTATGTGCGAGGGAACATCTGTGAGGGTAGGCATCATTTCACTGTGGCAATGATTCTCATCGCCTGCTACAGAGGAATTTTGTGCATTGCGTTCATACCAAGAGCTCCATCCCACGGTGTACTTCAGTGAGAGCCAGAGGGTGTAGGCTCTTGGACAGAGATCCGAGAAATGAAAGGCACTCACTGTCGGTTACTTTGAGAGGTGTACCAGCTGATCCAACCAGTGGCTGTCGAGGTTGGAATTGTCAGGGGTGTTACAATAGATCCTGTCTGACCTGCCACATTCAACTGGTCCACCTTCCGCTGTGGAAAAACAGGCTGGCGTGACCGGTTAAAAATGGTAACCGCTCCAGGATCTTTGCATCCATGCTAACTTTCTTCCTCAGCTGGTGGCAATGCTTGCGCTCACCATGTCGTTTCATCATCATGCAGTTTGTGCTCGTTGCTGAACAGCAGGCATCATTCCCAACCTATCCTGGAAAGGGGCCTTGGTTTGTGTCCCCTCCTGAAAGGGATAGGGTGAGCGCCGCCAAGACTGCAACAATACCGATGGGGTGGACGCTGCTTCTCTAGTTGCGGGCAATGTCTTGCCTCGATAATTGTTGATAGGGTTTCAACCACGCGATTCGTTGTAGGCACCAGCGTCCCCAGAGCAGTCAGGCTAACAACCAAAGGATCAACGATTACCGACATCACCTGCTCTGGTCCCTCACTGAAGCGCAGACGAGAGTTTCAGCAGGGGCGCTTATTGCAAGCCTATGTGATGCTCCTGTAGAAGCGGTCGATTCAGTGAAATCGGGATGTCGTGTGGAGGATTCTTGGTCTTCCGCTGGGTGCCACCGAAGCTGATAACCGATCTGATTCTGACTTCTAAACTGTCTGTATGGAAGTAGTGCTGTGAAAGAATGTGGTGGTACATCTCTGACTTTATTTCCATTTGTTACTGGAGTCGTTCACAGGGGTGTGACGGCCCACAACATGCACTTTCAGGTAGCCCTGTATGGCACGATCTAGCGGAGATGTCGAGAGGATCAAGAGCCTCGCGGTGCATCGTTGCGAAATTCAAGATCTCCGACTTGCTACGATTCGGCAGTATGATGCAGCATCTTTGCGGAGACTTTAGAATGAGGTGCTGAAGTGCAGGCCTCGAGGTGCTGAATGAGGATCGGAGGCCGCTGGATTACGTACGGGGTTTCCTGGTCAAAACTAAGATCCCAAGCTTCGATGGACACTTGGATGGATAAGGAATGCGCTGCTCCTGTTTTAACCTTTGTGGTGAGGATGTTGAGGGTCGTGGAGAGATCACTTACCTCTTGCAGTGATATTCCATGTCCTGCGCTTGAGTCAAGGAATAGTTGTCTGTCGGGCCTGGGAGTCATGGATTCACTGGATAAATGGGTGTGGTACTTGCGGTAGCCTGTGCGGAAGATGAAAGAGTCCGAGTCTTCAGGTCTTGTGCTTCCAGCTTGCTCTAAATTGATGCGAGACTGACTCTGACACAAGATTGAGACGGGAGACTTAATTTCCTTTGGTAACCAAGTCTGTTCCGGAGAATCCTTGGCTATCAATGGTCAGGATTTGTGCCAACAAGTCGGTGCTGAGAGAGACTCAAATGAGATTCTACCCTGCATAGTCGTTGAGCGTCAGCTCGCTGTATGGTCATGTGTGCGCATTTTCATTTTTTTCCTGAGACGCTGATGTCCCTGCTCACGACCAGATTCTCTCAGCCAGGGAGTCTCCCTGAGTGGAGGATGGCAATTGCCGATTACACGTGCCTCGTGTGCAGCAGGTTGATTCGGCATCTCGAGGAAGAGGATGGGGATTTGAACCGACATCGCCTGGGTGGAATGGCCAAGCGGAGGCCCCATGAGTCGGCGGAAATTGGAGCAGCGAGACGGCGCTGACTCTGCGGCAGCTCCCATACCCTGTTACCTACTAACCTGCAGTTGGTGGAGTGCTTATTCGGAAAAGGCACACACTTTAAAGTTAACCCCTGCACCTCAATATTTGTTTCACACCGCGCAAACAAGAAATATTTGATCTCATAAAAATATGAATTTATAACTAGGCTCTGAAATTTATGTAAAATAAAAGAAAAAAGGTGACTTTTAAAAAATAAAAAAAAAAAAAAAAACATTTCTAAATTTTAGAAGAATCGTGTCTCAAGTCGTTCACATCCACCCAATGCTTGTATGAAGTGTCAACAGCACCACAGGCTATTACTGAAATCCATGAAACAAATGTCATGATTCTGAATGGGGGTTGGTGAGAAGACAGGGAGAAGAGCTGCAAACATTTGGCAGATCATTCCCAGCGTGCAGCTTCACACAACAAAAGCTTGAAATTGATCGTCATTAGTAGTACTCGAGGAACAGACAACATCCAGGTGGTTGTGTCCCTGAAGTGCCAGGCGAAGATACAAAACCAGTTAAATTAGAAAATAATAATTATGTCAACACCTTGCTGCTCGAATGGGTTGAAAATTACATAAAACACTTGACATTGGTAGCTCCCATAGATCCTAGCCAGGGGTCGTCAGAAAATTACAATCTTTAATAGGCTGGTCCAAACATCACTAGATTTGTCCCGCAGAGATACGCAAATCTAAAAACGATGAAGAAAAAAAAAAGCATCTACATGAAAGGATAAACAAGCCATCATTCCTCATCTGTGTGTGTGTCCAGTTTTATCAACATCGGTGAATGTATGTCCGGGAAATGGAGAAGGACGTGTTCAACATTGGTTTGGGTACAACTAAACCCCTCCTTCTACAACCCTCCCTCACTCCTAGCTCTCTTCCCCCTCCCTGCCTCTTCTCCTCCTCTCTCATTAGCCCCCCCCTCGCGCCTCGCCCTTTCTCCCCAACTTTAATGTTCCCACTCAGTGAAGTGACCCGTTGTATTTGCTCGGATATAAATATCATCAGAGAGGATGAAGAAGAAGAAGAAGACGTGATTTTGACTGACGAGCAGATGGAAGATCACCTCAGGCTAATGATGGAGGGAATGGAGGAGAATGTTCGTGAAGAACAACATGACGTCATT
>JAXMNL010000157.1:0-11211 GCA_035128595.1 Eptatretus atami | reverse complement strand
CCCCCAACTTCCCTCTTTCATTCCTCTTTTCCCCCTCCTTTCGAACAAAAACTCACACACTCATAAATCCCACTCTTCCCTCCACGAAGACAAAACAGTTGTTCACCACCAGCTCTGATCTTCCTCCATCAAACCACATACTTATCATTGTCTGCCCCATAAATCCACTCCATGAAACCACTACTTCAAATTCCCTGCTTTCCTTCCTTGAGACAGTTCCTGTTAGTCGAAGACTTGTGAAAGTCCCTGTAGTGTCCAATCTTGTACACTCCCCATGTTCCCGTCCCTCACTCTCCCTTGCCACATGATTTCCGAATGTTTTGTTCCCCATTTTTTTCCTTCCACTCCCGCCCTCTCTTGTCTCATTCGCCCCCTCCTTGCGTTGTTGTGTGAGCTTCATGATCGAAGCCTCGACAGGTGATCTGTCCAGATATTACTAAAAACTCATTATCTTGTATATATGTATTATATGATGATGACGATGTATGTTCCCGAAAACAGCCAAAAACGGTCGCACGATAGCGCAAAAGATTTCGCTCCCATCCATCTACCTTCAGCATTTTTTTGTTTTTCCTCCTGCGTGTGCTAGTATCATTTCGTTTCAAATCGGAAACAAAATAAGATATTTTAAAAATTTCATTCCCAATCAGTCAATTCCTCTTCGGAGAATTTGATCAATGCAAACAAACATCAGCGATATAGTGCCCTAGAGACTATCTTTTTTTTTTTCTTTAAATGAATTTAGTTTAAATCTCAAAGCATTTACTATCGACAAAGAACGGATATTGGACTTTTCAGCAAAAGAAAACAACCCATTTGATCTAATACTTCCGTGTGTCATTACAAAAAAATTTGTTAGGAAGTTACGACCCATAATCTTCTCGACTTTCCTTTTCTCCTTTTTTCACATTGATGGCAAATCATAGTTCGTTAAAATCGGCAACGAAAAAATTATAAAACAATCATTCCCAATTCTTCAAATCACTCCGGTGATTGGTTGATCAATTGCAAACAACCTCACGTATAGTCCTAGCTATCATTTATTTCCTCCTTTTTTGATAATAATTTTTTTTTTTATCACCCCGAACGAGGTTCACGGTCGTCTAGTATATAATATTCTCGAAGTTGCAGTCAAAGTATGTTTGACACACCATTTCCCAATCCAAGGCTTAATAGTTGCTTACAAAGACACTGATGACGGTTTTATATCTGGAAATACATCTCATTCTAACCTGTCACTCTGCTCACATATTTGTAGAGAAACAAGAGTGAACGATATATCTGTGTTCATCAAAACGATCGTCAAGGGAGGTTCCATCTTCTTCAACCCTCCTCCATCCATCTCTTGATGAGAACTTGATCTTCGTCACCCAGACATTCCTTGGTCTTGTGTATCCAATTCGATGTCATATTTTTTCGGACCACCATATTGACCCTTGGATAAAGATGACAACCATCATTTTAGGAGTAACAGTATAAAATAAGAAAGTGCCCCCATCTACAAACTAATCCAAAAAACTCAACATCCTGAAAAATTGAGGAAAATTATCGATTATTGATCAAAGCGTTTTTTTTTGTTACATTAGTCACAATCTGGAAAGTAGTCAAGACTGAAACAGCATATAGGGCACAACTCATGCAGTATTGCTGATGTAAGAACATCTGAAGGCCATTGTGTGAGATCCACATTGGAAAAAAATTGAGTGATGACAAAAACAAATACGTGCATATTTTTATTTTTCAGACAATTCACGTTGATAGTTTGACTCTTTAACTCCATGCTGAAGTGGTAAAGTGAAGCGGGTATAGCCTGCGTAAGATAGAATGGCGATTGAGATAGCCATCAACGAGCCTGTGAATACTCTGCTATTTAGATAGCGAGCTAATATTAATTTGTCAGAAAATTACACTCTGAGATCGCTGGAAATTGCTTCAGAATGTAACTAGAAATTTTAATATATAATATAAGAGACTTAGTGACCGTAATATATACTTCGAGATCAGAAGATTCAAAGAAAAAGACAGAGCCGCGAATAGTCATCTAACACATACGCGCGATACAAATTCACCCACGTATCGTGGCCCGTTACTGCGAATCTCATAATATGTTACGAATACAGTGACTGTATAAAAAGGGTCTGATATCGTTGTTCCATGTATGTCCGGTCCAGTATCATGAAAGCAGTCCGAGCTTCACTCCTAAACGTTGTTTGCAATTCTGTGCCCTAGCTCCTCTACAACTTCTTCATCCTTCTGGCTAGTCTTATCTCTAAACCTTTGAACACAGACAGGGAACGGCGACAAGTTCTCGAAAACCAGACAGGGTATGCACGGTCCCGTCTAAGATATAAATTACAACAGAGGAACAGATAGGAGAGCAAAGAGAGGCAGCGGACGAAGCAACTCCGAAGAAGACAAAACCACGTGCTCAGGGACAGGACGAGAGGATAATCTGCTGGTAATGATCGGACAGAGTTGCAACAGCTTGACGTTGTTAACACGGCGTATTACAATCATATGGATTAATTATCAAGGATCCTCTCATTTGCATAGAGTCTCGTTATGCACCTTGCTAGATTTAAGATAAATCTCAGTTGAGCTTGAGCGTCGTCATTTGTGGTTCACAACACCAAACAAAAGAACTCAAGGTCTACTTCACGCAGCATTTAGTAAATGTACGTCAGTAACTATTGACGTATCCTGCCACGAGACTATCCATAATTAAAATACCTCCAGGTGTCTGCGGTAACTTCAGGTGTCGTAATTATGTGCAGTTCCATAGAAGGTCTACTACAAGTGAGAAGATTCTGAAGTATAAGCTCAATCTACAATATGGATATAACAGGTCGTTTGGACTTATCGAATACCAACGAATCGATGTATCCTCAGTGTCTCTATTCTTAATTCAAAATCTAATCAATATCATATAACCTCTGTAATAACATCAAGCCACATCCTGTACCTATCACACTAAACTATGATAAGTAATCGATAAGACGCAGTGCCTACAATACTTGTATGAATAAGATCAAACTCTATAACTCCTACATAGCGTTAAAACACACACACACTGAAATCATATAGAACAGAAAAGAATAAACCTATTCAGTGATAGTGACAGCAACTCCTTTGCGTAAATGAAAACACCGTGACTGAGAGTACACCATCAGTCCCAAGAGTTTGAAAAATTTATAGAATCATTAATTCCATAGATTCTCCACATGTTTAAACTTTTAAATAAATTCAGCTAAAATCTCGTATGCGTGGAATGGTGTCTGTGGATATGTCGTGTGCATGTTGATGTTCTGGTTAGTCGCCTGATAAAGTGATCCAGAGTTCTCCGATCGTTCAAGTAGGTTGACCACGCTCCATCTAGTAAATCTCTCATAGTCAATGGATGCAAAGTTGTGATCAATTGATTCGTATCTTGCTATCTCAAAAGTCGTATACGCCTGCAGCGCTAGTATCTCCTTTTCGATTCATGTCGCTCTCGTCCACGTGAAATCCCATTCATCCTCCCACATACGTCATATCTGTTTAAAAGTTGCCTCGTGTATTTATCGCATTCCCATGATATGTATTATTTCACCTATGACTGATTACTCCACCTGAGTGTATTCTAATCATACTATGCTGATACTCAAGAACTCTCAAGTCGGAGCATGTTATCTAAGTCGAGCCTTTACACATTCATATCAACACATCACATCTTCTCAGTTATAAGTCTACCATCTAATCGATTCTCTTAATATTTAGAGTCATTTTTCTCCGATTTACGTGCACATCATCCTCGCGTCCCAACGTAAAATGAGGAACTAAACTCAAGACTAACCTAATGCCAGACTATGAGATTTCTAAGTTTTCACAGCTACTACTTCCACACACAGATCGATCAGATAGCGACTTGTACAACACGAGATTGAAGCTATGGGAGTCTCCATATTGTCACAACTCTATCCATCTAGTATATTATCATTGTTTCAAGGATTCGCAATAGTGCACGCCTTCGCTTCTCATGATTAGTCTCTTGGCTCGTTGACTGATTATTGCTGAGATGATTGATGGAAAGCGGATTGCTGCCACAGAATGCCTGTCATGTCTTTACTTGCTCACAAACGTATCAGCGTTTCTAACTCTTGGTATTGGTGTGACATCCTGTAGATTAATACATGAGCTGCCGTGAACTTTCAGTCTGTATCTACCATCAAACCTCAGCAAATATGTCCGTCCGATATGGACTCCCACATCCACAGCCAATTTCTAAAGCATGAGGTTGACACGTTGTCCCTCGGCTTCTTTACCACTTTCACACTCTTGCATCCATACTAGAGTTATCTTCATTCGCCCGGCATATACCACACTGAGCTCTGCCCCTTTGTACGATCCTTTGTCTCAACCCTGTTTTGTTCAGATCTTTTCTGCCCTCTTCCTGTTCATTTCTCTTAGAACTACAAATCATCTCAATATATTTTGTTATGAGAACTTCCTTCTTTTGCCAATCCGATTATCTGTATTTTGCTGTAGTTTCGGTCTCTTTCGCGTTGTGTGTAGTCTGTCCATAGTGAACATAGTGTCACGTTTCCCAAGAGTTAAGCACATTGATAAGTCGAGGGCAAGATTCCTTTCTCGTCTAAGCTCCATGCACATGCGACTTATTCATATTCTCCCTATTCGTCTTTTCACTGCGCACGCTCCATATAGAGTATGGTTGGCAAAAGTTTCACCTATGTCTATGACTTTTGGGGTAGCCTCGCAGTCTGTATGCGTGATGAAGTATATGCCTCTGGTATTGCAAGTGTGAAAACTGACAAACACCCTCATTAATCTAACCAGAACACTTGTGCAGTTTCTCCCAGTGTGCTCTTCGTGTAAGTGCATCATTCCATCATGTTGATAAATGCGACGCAAAAACATTTAACACACAGGAAGCAACTTGTGCACATCTCCCCAGTAATCTTCGTTTAGTGAGTGTAATTATCTCAAGAGCATTTATAATATTTGACGTAACTGTACGAAAGGACTCTAGAATCGAAACAACTACCTACATGTCTACAGGTTTTTCCCACAGTGTGAAAACTCGTCTGGTGTGGTGATCAATTCCACGAGTGTATCAGCCATAGAGTTCGACACACCTGGTTACCGAACATCCTACAAAGATACACTGCGACGATTCTCCCCAGTGTGATACATCGTTATATGTCCTGCAGGCTACCCAAACAATGACGAACCCATTCTAACACACAGCTACATTTTGTACGGATTGATCACCAGCTGCGACATCGTTCCTTATATAATTGTTCCATTCAAACTCTAGCTAACCTACTGCTAACATGTGCACACACGGATCAGCCCGCGATACGAGTGACTCCCAGTGTTATACTGTTGTTATGTCGAAGGTATGACAACATGACAAACACTTTGAACACACAAACAACTCTACGGTCGTATCCCCATGTGGTGACCTCGTTTAGTTATACCCCCGTTCTATTGATTCTTCCGCAGCAGTGATAAACTCTTCTGTATCTTATTCTATCCCATGTAAACTCTTTAGTGCTCTACTTCTCCCCCTCTGATGGCTACCCCAGACTGTGGTTTCTCCCAGCTGTCGTCAGGGTTTCTCCAGTGTGGTGTCTCCATCCCCTAGTGTGTCAATACCCTCGATGTCGATGTACAATCTATGTGCTCGTAGTAACACATTCTTGACACACAGATCAGATCTTCTTACGTGATATCTCCTCAGAGAGTCATCATCATCCGCAGGCTAAGTAGATCGACAATCCATAACTCCTTGTCCACACAGAACCGGGCTTGGTCTTCTCAATTTTTTGAGATCTGCTGGAATACTTTAACGAAATACCTTAGTGTTGCGTAGTGTCAGTATACACCCTGTTCAGTCTTATCCTGTCCTTGACAAAGAAGACATTTGCATGAATTAAACAATCTCTCTGTGTTGACTTGAACTGGTAGAGTTGGAAGAATTAATTCAATATTTTTTTTCATTTTCTTTTGCAAGATGAAAAGTAACCGATCACAGAAACTAAGTCGATCTCGTGAGTGATGATGTTTGACGCACAAGGAAATATATCTTATCAGTCAAGTCGGGCATTACCAAATGGATATTCATGAGGGATCTTGCAGCACGTTCTTTTTATATAATCGCAAAGACCGAAAATCATGTGATATGCCAAGACACAAAGTTTTCCAGTTTCGTGATTCCCCTATGGATCACGAAGAAGCTCTGAGATCAGAACATTAAGCAATAAGTGAAACTATAGCTTTGAAAAGGAGGCTCAATCAGAGCATCTGCACTAGTATGCGCTCAGTCCAGCATCCTTGGTGTTGTTAATCAGATGCAGCGCTGCTGTGTGTAGTAGTCTCTATTCGTGCAGGGTGTTGATTATATTTGTGTAGCGCGAGTTTAGCGTGACTGGAGAGTTTGTCCTCCACTACTAGACAATAATCTAGCCCTGCCACTATACGTGTTCAGGCATGGCATGAACCCTGGGTTAACCTACGAGCGTCCACTTAAGACCCTCAACGTCTCCGCCTTTAGATCGACTCGAGCCTGAACAATCGCGACTTCTCAATAGCGCTCATATTCATACCCATGTGAATTGAGCAATAGGTGACAAAGATACTCACCATTGTATACAACTTCCAGGCATGCGAATAGACAAACTTACGTCCACATCATTCCTGCTATCGCAGTATACAAGAATCTCAATTGACATAGCAATACCAAATAAGGGAACGTGGAACTGTTTTAACACAGCCGAGAGAACCTTGGTAGAGATTCACCATTTCCACGTCCTCTCCATTCTCTCCTCAAAACCCAATCCTTATTGAAGACAATAAACATTTCTCATTTTTAAATCATAATAAAACGATTAACTAAATTTAAATCCACTGTTCTACAGATATTGATATATTATCATAGCCAAGCAGATCCACTTTTCCAGACAACTTTGAGTTGAGGATATCATTACACATACAGCTGACATTGTCCACCATCACCACACCAAAGAATCACAATGTTCAAGTATATCATAGCCCTACGATCTACTATATGAGCAATGTTTCCGAGACGAAGAAACACGATTATTTGATATTTTGTTATGCATTACCGATCCGCCTAGATGCGATGTCACCTACACACACCCCATGTAACATCACTCGAGTCGTCTCAGAGAACTTCCGTGTTCTCGAGCTCCATTGCCCACTGTTGAGGGGAAACCATTCTTCGTGAAGCTCTTCCAGTCCGAATCTTTGCATAGTATTTAGCAGTAAACAAGTTGTGTTAAATAGTAATTCCTTTCTCAAGGTGTAGAATCCAATATGGCTGGTCCAGAAACCATGTGCAACTAATGTCAGCATATGATCTTGCACGTTTAAGTTACCTCATCTCATATGATCAGGCGGTTTACCCTCAATTATTTCAATTGGAGTCGCTTATTGATGTGCGCTTATACAAGCAAGCTTCACGCTCATGCATCTGCAGTCACCATTCTAGACACGTACTTTTAAAGCGTATCACAAAACATAAATAATAACAGTAGATGAGCTGCCACCAATCACCGCATGATCTTTACTCAGCAATTTCACTCCAGACACAATTCTGTAACTGCGATCCATTTTGCGAAGCAGCTAACCCTCTCAAAATTTACATACCATTACCTAAAGGTCTCTACTCATTAATGCCAATTTTAGATGTCATAATCGAAAGATTAAGGCAAGTACACGCAGTATAAGCATTCTCCTGCTTGCTTGAGACGTACGTTGTGACATGACATATTCCAACTCCATAGACGATCAAAACTAAGAGTACGCAGTCAGCAGCAAGGTTGAGTGCCAAGGAGTGACTGCCGTGACGTGTGGGGTGCGACGACTCACTCCGCTCGCGAACTTCGTGCACCGACACACCGGTTCCAATCACTCCGTGCCCCAACATGTGATCTGCGGGATCGTTCTTCCTGCTGAGTGGTACTTTTATTCTTGTGAGCTGTTGTCGGATGCAGAGGTTGAATTTGTCACAGCCCACCACCTGTAAAATCTCTTCATTTCCGTCATGTTTCCGTCTCAAAACAGTCAATAAACACGTCAAAGGATTGCGGTGGGATGCAAATCCTTGCCACCAGCTCTGAATAAAAAGTAACCAACTGCGGACGAAGATGTACGGTAATACCAGAGCACAGTGTAGTTGAGTTGGGGTCATCCGTACACCAGTGACGGCATGTCTCCTTGTGGTTAACCTGGAAGCAACAACGTCCCATCTTCGGGCCTGGTTGCCTGGATGTCCTGTCGCCTAGATGGAGGTATGACACTGTCTCTTTATGCATCTAACCTCTAAGCGTATTGACTCCGGTTTATTGCCCAAAAGGGGGGGGGCCCTTTTTTCTCTGATTCAGATAGCCGGTTGTCGCAAATCATGGCGGGTGATTACATCCTACTATTAGTCTGTCGCCATTCTGCCCATAGTTTACCCTGCCCAAGAGTTCGCTGTACTGTGTCCAATGTAAAGCTGTACTCAATGATATATTGAGTGGGAGAAAAGGTAACATCCGGCGTCAGACGGAGCTATTTATGAGACTAACATTCGTCACCTCCTTGGGGTTCATTTCCTTGGTCTATGTATCTGCTCCGCTGAGCGATGTCTCACCGTGCCAAGGACGCACTCTGCCTACGCTCGAGTTTCTCTGGTTGATCAGTTCTAGCCAGCGAATTACACTTCTCTGTCTTCGGGATTCAATGCATGACTGGAATCTATAGCGGGATGGGTTATGAGACATGTGTTAGGCCCAAAGGGTTCATGAACTGTGAACTGAACAGCACCAAGTTCCTTTGACTTTGCAGAACATGTACTGAGGCTGCTGGTTCAGTTTCAGCGCCCACAGGACTTCTGGACTTGGTATTCAATGCTGGTTGGCCAAAGGAGACTGAACTATGTTGCTGTTTTTGTAATGTCGCTGAAGGATTTCCAGAAATCTGGAGGACTACCAGATTCGTCAGTTCCTCAATACTGACCCAGGCTTGTCGGTACATACTCTAAGTTCCAGCTTAAATCCAGAGAATGGCACATCCCAGCGAGCTGCAGCTTGGCAAGACCACCATACTGATTCCTTCAGACCACTTATCAACTTTATGTTGCCTTCAAGACCCGAACTTGATGTTTCCGTGGTAGTTCTTTTGGAACTCACCATCGGCATAGATGAATTTCGTCACTACAAGGACACCAAAGATACCATTGACCAGAGTCGCGAGGCAGCTTCATGCAGAGCTGGCTGTTCAGAGTTGAGCGTAAAAGCTATATGCGCTAGGTGACCAGGTCGGCCAATGTGCGAAGAATGATGAGGTGGTTGTAGAGCAGCACACTGTGTCAAGCAGAGTATCACCTCGTCACTGGCTTTCCAGGGAATTCGCGCATGTTTCCTTCTCAAATCCTCCCTCGTGGACTGCTTTTGGCAGCAGTGGAGTGGCTCTTGACAGAGGAGCTGAAGTGAAGCCACTGGGTTCCTTACTTTTAGCAGCTAACCAGCTTTATCGACCAGCTTTGAGTGAGTCAGTTGTTAGCAAAATCTCTTATGCTATCCTCCAATCAACTGTGATCCACTAATCATTGTGAAACATTACTGTGGAACCGTTTGAAATGCGGTAAGCTCCTGGGATTTGTGGCACCATGCTGAACTTCTCAAGAGCTTGTGAAATACTGTGCTTTTCGTCAAGCAGTATCGTATCTTCCTCAACACAGGACTATCAATCCAATACGGAGAGTGCCTTTTTGTCCCTTTCATGAAAAGGAAAGGAGGTAGTCGCTTGAAACCACGCACAACTACCGAGGGTTGACGCTGGCTTCCCAGTGGATCCGTGGCAAGGCATTCTCAGAAAATTCTTAATGGGTTTCACGACCATCTGCTTGAGCCTCCAGGCTCCAGAGTTATGCAGGCTCTACACCAAACAGGTTCAACGGACTGACCGTGATCCTTGCTCTCGGTCCTGCTCACCGAAAACAGCAGACGTGAGAGTTTCGCAGGCTGTTGCAGCCTATCAGCGAGATATCTGATATCATAGTTCCATCTCTCTGTAAGCGTTTTGATCAGTGAATCGGGATGTCCGTCTGAGGATTCTTTGGTCTTCGTGTGGTGCTGTCCACCAAAAACTGAACTAATTCTGATGTCAAGCTATGCTCTGTTTACTGAGTAGTGCCTGTAGTACTGGGAGTGCAGTAATTGATTTCAATCTCCGTATCTTGTCCCAGTGTACTGGTGTAGGTTATCAGAGTGTTATTGTCAGTCACACTTTTTCTGATTGACTTGATTACTGGTGTAGAGTGTGTCGGTATATGAGATTAATGACTCGTGCGGCTGTTTTAAAAAGTTGATCGTAATGGTGCCATGTTCAAGATCTCTGACCTTGATTTGGATGATCGAGTGCAGTCTTTGCGGAGACTCTGGATCCTTTTTGGACTCCGATAGCGAATTCAGATTCGACCGACCATCAGATTGGAGGGAAGGTCCCCTGTGGAATTGATATAAATATAGAAACTATTCAAGCCTGCGCTGAACGAGTACTTCTCTTCCGATAGTGTTCCTGTTCCCATTTAGTTCAACAAGTGTCACTCTATGAGTTATTTTTTTTCATACTTCTGTTTGTTGTGCAGTTTAAACGTGAAATATCACAAGTTTGGACGGATTTGGTGATGAAATTTTTGACAGGTGGGGTCCCCTTTACAAGACGCTATTAGATTTTGTTGAAGACCCGATACGGGCTTATTCGGATAAAAATTGTTAAGATTTCTTCGACATTGAGAGTAGCGAAGAACACATGACCAGCGCACAATATCTCAACAAGTTGGAGATGAGTTATGACAAAACAAGGTCATGAGTTGTTCGTACAGAACAAAGCAACGAATTTTGATCAGACCATCTACTAGCCTATTACGTTTGATACAAAACGTTTCAACTGTTCAGCCTGTAGAGGTATGCCTCCCCTGAGTCGCCCTTCGAGTTTGTGTTGTTTTCCACGTTCCTGTTGGTCGGTAGAATGCCGCGCCACCTCTCATTGATCCGCTCTGCGGAGGCTGATGCGCACGGATTTATGCACCACCAACACCTTTGAGGTCACGTGTGCCCTGTACGAATTTTTCGCCGTATGTTCATCAATTTCCTCCTCCAGGGCCTGCGCTACTTGTTTTAACTTTGTGTCCCTTGTTAATCT
>JAXMNL010000156.1:106013-122983 GCA_035128595.1 Eptatretus atami | reverse complement strand
GTCTTGGTTGATTATTTCCATGAAATGCCGCTGCTGTTCTCGGAGTAGAAGTTTGCTTCTTCCTTCCCATTACGATGAAGCTCAGCCCAGCCTCATGTTCTTGCAGCGTCTGGCGGCTTCTAACCGCCCCATTATGCTTCCGTGGCTCCCTTGACCATTGAGCTCCCGGAGCTTTTGGACCCGACACGAGCTCACGTGGCTCCGGTCGAGACGGACATCCATATCCTTGCAGCAGCTCTGGCAGGCCCCACGCTCGTGCTTAGGGTCAAGCCGGGTCCCCACGCTCCTGCAGGTCCAGCCGCGTCCCCCACGCTCCTGCAACTCCGCGCCCCCACGCTCCTGCAGCTCTGATGTCGCTCCTGTTTCATGATTGATGATGTCTTTTTGCTTGATTGTCTTTTTGCAGTGGGATGGTCAAGATTCTTGCAGAATATGAATGACAATCTTGCAGTTGAAGGCCCATGCTTCCCCTGATGCAACTCCATCTGGGAGTAACAAGCACACCGCCCCTTTCATCACTTGTTCCGTGAAAGTCATCAGTTGATTTTCAAAAGGCAGTTGCATTGATTGAAAGAACAACAAACCACACATGTGAAACAAGAGTCAATGCATTCATACCTTCCTCGACCGTCGAACAAACAATGAAATGAAAAAAAAAAAAAAAAAATACCAAGAGGAAGAGTTTCAAATCATTGAATGTTAAAACACTTGTAACGCAAACAGCCAACACACGAATACCAATAATCTGAAAACACAAACAGGCTTGATAACAGCTCGGTGCAAGGGATGTCTGAACCCACAATGAGCAAACAACAAGCATTGCGACATGTTTCATCTTGATGGTTCCAGCTGAGTGGAGGAGGATTCTGCTTTGGCTCCTTTCTGAGACTCCATTTTCTTGGACAACTGTTTCATGAACATTTTCCACTGAAATTAAACAGACACAGTCAGGGCTGTTAAATAGGCCAATGAGGCTCGTTTACAGCACATCTTCAGGCCGTGTAAGTGGAGCACACAATCAATTTGATCAGTCATCGGGTGAGGCTTTGATTGACAAGTCATCCGCTTGAATACAAGGGACCACCACGGCAGTCGAATTCCTACTGCGTTAGAAGCAGCCATGAAGTCATGCACGTGACGGTCATCACAATACTTGACTTCAGAGAGGAAGGAGAAAAAAAAAAAACACAATGGTCGCATTCCCAAAGTCTGCACAGGAACATCGCTTTGCTCTGGTTGCTGGCAAGCCATGCAAGTGCAGCCTATTGTATTTAACCTCAAGAGTCAAGAAGTAGTTGTGTGACGATACAATGTAAAACCATGGGGCAGATTACCCGGGGCGCACACTTGGATGTGGCTGGATAAGATTAACCAGGGACGGCATGCATGACCCACAAAAATATGTAACAGAGAAAAGTAAAAACCCATGGATTTATTATTTCTTTTAATGTAGTGAACAACTTTGGTTCACACGGGTGATAAAAGTTGTGGTCAATTGTTTCATCGAACGTGGGTGAGTTTCTGAGAACAAAGCAATAATACCTATTTTTTTGGGGGCGGGGCAACCGATCTGTTCGGAGAAGGAGGAAAAACTCCCTTTCGGGCCCGATTTTTTTTTTTTCATGCCATGAACAAACTTGACGTGCACGGTGCGTGAACGGTGTGGCCACATTCTAAGTGGCTTTGGCCAGCTTGTGACTTTTTATCCAGGTCTGCAGAGAATGAAAGGGCTTGCTGCTTCCCATCAGAGGGTGAGAGATGTACGGCAAAGGGTGGAGTCGATCAGCCAAAGATGATAAAGAGGATTTTCCAGGGGAATCTTGAGAGTCTTGATAAAACCAGAAAGCACAGGGCACAGAACCTGCCTTGAGGAACTCCAGCCGTGGATGGGAAGAGGAGAGACAGAACCATTTAAGGAGCCACGCATTGACTCGACAGGAGAGGAAGTCTCACGAGCCATGAGGTGGAGATTTGCTTGATACGTTAAGTAAGAGTTTGGTGAGCAGGGCGGATGCCACACCGTATTCGAAAGAGGGCTACGATTATGACAGATATTCTGGATCCGAAAAGATATATTTTTTTTAATTTCTAAGTGATTCTTCAACACTTTGAGAGATTGGGACCAAAATATATAAATGGACGATATCTTCAAAAAGTTGTGGTATGGATTATGTTGTGGATATATCCCACGCCTTGACACCAAATGTTTTCTGGATCCAGATAGATAATTTTTTTTAATTTATAAGTGATTCCTCACACTTGAGAGATTGGACCAGAAATATAAATGGGACGATTATCTCAAAAGTTGGATGGATTATGATTGGTGATATTATCCCACTCCGTGACACCAAAGGTATCGGATCCAGATAAGATAAATTTTTTTTTATTTTAAGTGATTCCTCACACTTTGAGAGATTGGACCAAAATATAAATGCGACGATTATCCAAGAGTTGTGGATGATTATTTGTTGTGACTATTATCCACCTCCTGCACCAATGTATCTGGATCCAGATAAGATTAATTTTTTTCATTTTCTCAGTGATTTCTTTACACTTGAGAGATGGGACCAAAAAATATTTAAATTGGGACGATATCTCAAAAGAGTGTGGATGGATTATGATTTGTAGGCATATATCCCACTTCCTGACACCAAATGTATCTTGGATCCAGATAAGATTAATTTTTTAATCTAATGATTCTTCACACGAGAGATGACCAAAAAATTATAAATGGGACGATATTCTCCAAGAGTTGTGGATGGATATGTTTGGACTATATTCCCCACTTCCTGACACCGAAATGTATCTGGATCCAGATAAGTAATTTTTTTAAATTCTAAGTGATTCTTCACACTTTGAGAGATTGGGCCAAAAAATATAATGGAACGATATCTCAAAAGTTTGTGGATGATTAATTATGATTGTGATATATCCCACTTCCGACACCAAATGTATCTGATCCAGAAAGATTTAAAAAAAAAATTTTAATTTTAAGTTGATTCTTCACACCTTGAAATGGGCCAAAAAACCCTATAAATGGGACGATATTCCAAAAGAGTTGTGGATGGATTATGATTGTGGATCTATCCCACTCTGACACCAATGTATCTGGACCCAGATAAGAAATTTTTTTAATTTTTTAAGTGATTCTTCACATTGAGAGATTGGACCAAAAAATATAATGGGACGATATCTCAAAGAGTTGTGGATGGATTATGATTGTGGATATATCCCATCCGACACCAAATGTATCTGGATCCAGATAGATAATTTCTTAATTTCTAAAGTGATTTCTTCACCACTTGGAGATTAGACCAAAAATATACAAGGGACGATATTCTCAAAGAGTTGTGGCATGGATTATGATGTGGATATATCCCACTACTGACACCAAATGTATCTGATCAAAAAGAAGATAAATTTTTTTAATTTTTAATGTGATTCCTTTCACACTTTAGAGATTGGACCAAAAAATATAAATGGGACGATATCTCAAAGAGTTGTGATGGATTATGATTGTATATATTCCAACTCCTGACACCAAATGTATTCTGGACCAGATAAGATTAAAAAAAAAATAATATTTTTTAGTGATTCTTCACACTTGATGAGATGGGCCAAAAAAAATATAAATTGGGACGATATCTCAAAGAGTTGTGGATGGATTATGATGTGGATAATCCCACTCCTGACACCAAATGTATCTTGGACCAGATATGATAATTTTTTAATTTTTAAGTGATTCTTCGCACTTGGAGAAGATTGGACCAAAAATACATATATGGGACGGATTACTCAAAGAGTTGTGGATGGATTATGTTGTGGATATATCCCACTCCTGATACCAAATGTATTCTGGATCCAGATAAGATTAATTTTTAATTTATAAGCTGAATCTTTCACCCACTTGAGGAGATTAGACCAAAAAATATAAATGGACGATATCTCAAAGAGTGTGATGGTATGATTGTGGATTATTATCCCACTCCTGACACCAAATGTATCTGGATCCAGAGTAAAGATAATTTTTTTAATTTTTTAAGTGATTCTTCAACACTTGAAGAGATTGGGACAAAAAATATAATGGGGACGATATCTTCAAGACGGTTGTGGATGGATTATGTACTGTGGATAATGTGGATATATCCCACTCCTGACACCGAATGTACGGTTTTGGGGGGAGTTACTCAGACCCCCTCCCGGCCGAGACCCTTGAAAGCCGATTTGAGCCGCGGATAACTCCGGGAGATGACGGGTTGAAGCAAGCCACAGACCGCCGTTCTGAGATGCCTTAATATTGGCAGGGATCGAGCGTGGTTCTGATCCCGCATTTACATTCCTGGAAGATTAATCGCCCCAGATAAGGAACTGTTCGCTTCCCTGCGCTTCCACTGTTTACCACACAATTCAGAACGGCACTGAGCAACACAGTCAATGGAACGCGGCTATCGTCCGTCCACAAAACAAAAACAGCGGGCAGAACTCCTTTTCACTATTTACATGCTATGGTTTAACACTCCAACCCTAACCGATGGAGGAGACGACTGCGGTTTGGAAAAATGATTTTTAAAGGTTTACCAAAGGGAACGTTTGACAAGCAGGCAGTGTTACACAGGAAAGATCTATACCCCGAAGCACAAGAAGCAATCTCAGTCAGTCATCGTTATTCACAATCTTTTACCGACACAGCATGTGGGCAGGAGAGAAGAAGGTTTGAGATAGAGAGAAGCGAAGTGGTGGGGTATGGAGTCAGCCCGGCCCACCCACAACAAGCTGGACAGCTTACGTGGGCAATGGGCAGGATGTGTTGGCTGCGGGTGACGTGAGCGTGCAGTGAACGTGAGGTGTGTTCAGTTCAGTTGTGTCGCAACGGTTACAACCTGATGGTTGTTTAGTCCGCTCGTGGCTTTATCCCTTGTAAACGCTGAGCGCCAGCAAGGAAGGCAGCACGTACCCATTTTAAAGTCATCGGTATGACTGGTATAGAGTTTTGAAGCACCACCCTCCCAGACTCAGAGCGGACGCTGCAACCTTTACACCACAAACCCGCGTCAAACGTGTCTTGAGCGTTTAGTGACGTGTGATGACACGTCGGAAAGTTCATACCGATATGAACGTCACGAACTTTCCACGTCGGGACGGAAACCACAGGGAACGTGACACCGACACACACCTTTGGTTAAATGGTACATCGGAGTTCACATCGCGGACGAGGAACATTCACAGCCAGAATCAAACTGTTCTTGGGGAGACAAGCGCGGAAAAACGATTGCACGCGTTTTGAGGAGGCGGGGCGAGCACGTCGGGCCGTGGACGGGCTTTCTCCGACACGGGTGATGACGTTCATAACCTCTGGGTGATATCCACTCCCGCACGCCCCCTCCTCCCACCGGGATCCTGCCCACTAACGGGTCGATTTTTGCTGCTCCTACCGGTCGACGATCCGTGCCGTGACCAGCAACGTTGTCATGGTCATTCGGCCGGGTGTATCAAAGTGGACGACCATAGGTCTCTCGTGGTACCACGAGACCCGTTCCCGTTCTCGTAGCCTCGACCCCGTTATTAGTATCTCGAGCAAACGATCCACTGAACCTCCGTTCCGTTGTCCTCCGCCCGTTTCTTTTGGAGCTTTTGGCGCGATCAGTGGACAGGCAGAGGTCGCCATTACACGACGCTTCACCACAAGTGGTTCGCAAAAATGGCGGGAGAGTCAGACGTGAGATGAGAGTGGATTCACGTGCGCAAACCAGAAATGGATCAGGCTTGGATTCGGAGTGACTTCATCCCAAAACTTTCACTTTGTAATGAAGCGTCACATCGGTATTAGTATTAAATTAATAAACCGGCCATGCTTTGTGTTGACATCTTGTATTTCCCTCACGGTCTCCTCGTAACTATTCCTGAGCCCGAAGTCGGGGATTTGTGCCTTGTTTGGTTTGATCTCCATCACGTGACTACACCATGGGCCACTTCTTAACGATGACGTTGAGGCAGCCTTGAGCCAATTGCAGCTCGCCTAGCGTTCAATGGGGTTTCATGAAGCAGCCCTTGTCGGGTGAGTTTATGATCGTGTCCATTTTAGAAGAGAGACCATTTCGTGTTGGGAACCCCAACTTTGCAAGGTTCTGCCATTTTGTATCTCCAAATTCGGGAAACAGTCACCATGGATCCCAGCCCCGCCCTACCCGTGGATCCCAAGCCCCGCCCCTACACCGTGGATCCAAGCCCCGCCCCTACACAGTGGATCCCAAGCCCCACCCCCCACACCGTGGATTCCAAGCCCGCCCCTACACTGGTTGGTCCCAAGCCCCGCCCCCTACACCGTGATCCCAATTCCCCGCGCCCACAACCGTGGATCCCAAGCCCCGCCCCTACACGTGGATCCCAAGCCCCGCCCCCCACCATGGATTCCAAGCCCGCCCCTACACCGTGGGTCACAGCCCCGCCCACACCATGGATCACAAGCCCCGCCCCACAACATGGGATTCCAAGCCCCGCCCACACCATGGCATCCCAAGCTCCGCGCCCCACACCATGGGATCCCGAAGGCCCCCCCCACCATGGATCACAAGCCCCGTCCCACACCATGCGATTCCAAAGCCCCGCCCCTTACACCGCTGGGTCACAAGCCCCGCCCACCACCATGGATCACAAGCCCCGCCCCACAACATGGATTCCAAAGCCCCGCCCACACCATGGATCCAAGCTCCCCACACCATGGATACCAAGCCCCGCCCCACACCATGGATCACAAGCCCCGCCCCACAACATGATTCCAAGCCCCGCCCCCACACATGGATTCCCAAGCTCCGCCCCCCACCATGATTACCAAGCCCGCCCCACACCAATAGGATTCCAAGCCCCGCCCCCAACACCATTGATCCAAGCTCCGCCCTCCACCCACCACCGTCTCAAGCGACAGGACAAGGAGCCGCCATGTCAGGAGGAAAACAAGCTTCGTCGATCGACGCGGGATCCGAGAAGGTTTCGTCTCGCATCCGTCCATCCGTGAAACCTTCATCGTGTCACCTCATCTACCCGATTCGCCACACACGACGTGCGTGAAGAGGGTTTGTTTCAAGCCTCGCTCGCCGCACGGTCCTCGCTCCAATGGGCGACCGCGACTGGTGGTGTACCAAGCGGTCCTGGAGTGCGGCCGAGTTTTCTCCTTGTCTCGGAAATCCTTTTTTTCATTTGAGGACGAGCGATCCTCACCGTAGTAAACTGCCAGGACGCGTGCCCGTTACCTTGGAGACGAGCGAATACCTCGTGTAAACTGCCAGGACGCGTGCCCCTTACCTTGGAGACGAGCGTCCTTCGTGTAACTGCCGACCGCGTGCCGGTACCTTGGAGACGACCGATCCTTCGTGTAAACTGCAGGACGCGTGCCGGTACCATGGAGGGACGAGCGTATCCTCTGTGAAAACTGCCGCGGACGCGTGCCCGGTACCTTGAGACGACCGATCCTCGTGTAAACTGCCGGACGCGTGCCCGGTACCATGGGACGAGCGATCCGTTCGTGTAAACTGCCAGGACGCGTGCCCGGTACCATGGAGACGAGCGATTACTCGTGTTAAACTGCCTGGACGCTGCCCGGGCTACCTTGGAGACGACCGATCCTCGTGTAAACTGCCAGGACGCGTGCCCCGAACCATGGAGACGAGCGACCTCGTGTAAACTTGCCAGTTTACGCGTGCCCGTTTCCTTGGAGACGAGCGATTCCTTTGTGTGTAACAACTGCACAGGACGCGTGCCCGGTCTGGAGGACTTTAGCGATCCTTCGTGTAAATGCCACGGACGGCGTGCCGTTACCTTGGAGACGAAGCGATCCTCGTTCATGTTAAACTGCCAGGCGCGTCCCGTTACCTTGAGACGAGCGATCCTCGTGTAACTGCCAGGACGCGTTGCCCATTCACCTTTGGAGACGAGCGATACTCGTGTAAACTGCCGGACGCGTGCCGGTTAACCTTTTGGGGACTGAGCCGATCCTCGTGTAAACTGCCAGGACGCGTGCCCGTTACCTTGGAGACGAGCGATTCCTCGTGTAAAACTGCCAGGCACGCTGCCCGTTACCTTTGCGAGACGAGCGATCCTCGTGTAAACTGCCAGGACGCGTGCCCGTTACCTTTTGAGACGAGCGATCCTCGTGTAAACTGCCAGACGCGTGCCCGTTCCTTGGAACGAGCGATACTCGTGTAAACTGCCAGGACGCGTGCCCGCTTACCTTGGAGACGAGCGATCCTCGTGTTAAAACTGCCAGGACGCGTTGCCCGTTTTACCTTGGAGACGAGCGGATACTCGTGTAAACTGCCTGGACGCCGTGCCCGTTACCTGGAGACGAAGCGATCCTGTGTAAACTGCCTGGACGCGTGCCCGTTACCTTGGAAGACGAGCGATCCTCGTGTAAACTGCCAGGACGCGTGCCCGTTACTTTGGAGACGAGCGATACTCGTGTAAAACTGCCCAGGCGCGTGCCCGGTACCTTGGAGACGAGCCGATCCTTTCGTTGTAAACTGCCAGGGACGCATGCCGTTACCTTTGGAGACGAGCGATCCTCGTGTAAATGCTCAGGCGCGTGCCCGTTACCTTGGAGACGAGTCGATCCTCGTGGTAAAACTGCCAGGACGCGTTGCCCCGTTACTGGAGACGAGCGCATCCTCGTGTAAACTGCCAGGACGCGGTGGCCCGTTACCTTAGAGACGAGCGATCCTCGTGTAAAACTGCCAGGACGCGTGGCCCGTGGCTACCTTGGGAGACGAGGCATACTCGTGTAACTGCCAGGACGCGTTGCCCGTTACCTTGGAGACGAGCGATCCTCCGTGTAAATGCAGGGAGCGCGTCTGTGCCGTTACCTTTTGAGACGAGCGATCCTCGGTGTAAACTTGCCAGGACGCTGTGCCCGTTACCTTGGGAGACGAGCGATCCTCGTGTAAACTTCCAGGACGCGTGCCCGTTTACCTTGGAGACGAGCGATACTCGTGATAAACTGCCAGGACGCGTGCCCATTACCTTGGAGACGAGCGATACTCGTGAAACTGCCCCTGGAACGCGTGCCCGTTTACCTTGGAGACGGAGCGATCCTCGTGTAAACTCCAGCACGCGTGCCCGTTACCTTGGAGACGGGCGAGGACTCGTGTAAACTGCCAGGACGGAGTGCCCATTACCTTCGAGACGAGCGATACTCGTGTAAAACGGCCAGGACGCAGTGCCCGGTACCTTGGAGACGAGCGATGCCTCTGTAAACTGCCAGGACGCGTGCCGTTTCCTTTGGAGACCGAGCGATCCTCGCGTGTAAACTGCCAGGTACGCATGCCCGTTTCCTGGAGCGAGCGATCCTCGTGTAAAACTGCCAGGACGCCCCGTGGCCCGTTTCCTTGGAGGACGAGCGATTCCTCTTTGTTAACTGCCAGGACACCGTGCCCGGGGCTTACCTTTGAGACGAGCGATACTCGTGTTAAACGCCAGGACGCTGGCCCGTTACCTTGGGAGACGAGCGATCCCGTTTAAACTGCCAGGACGCGTGCCCGTTACCTTGGAGACGAGCGATCCTCGTGTAACTGCCAGGACGCGGCCCGTTACCTTGGAGACGAGCGATCCTCGTGTAAACTGCCAGGACGCGTGCCGTTACCTTGGAGGACGAGCGATACTCGTAAAACTGCCAGGACCGGTGCCATTACCTTCGGACGAGCGATACTCGTCGAAACGGCCAGGACGCTGTGCCCGTGTACCTTGGAGACGAGCGATCCTTCGTGTAAAATGCCAGAGACGCGTAGGCCCGTTCGTTGGAGACGAGCGATCCTCGTGTAAACTTGCCAGACGCGTGCCCGGTACCTTGGAGACGAGCGAGTCCTCGGTAAAACTGCTCAGGACGCGTTTCCGTTAGCTTGGAGTTACGAGCGCATCCTCGTGTTAAACTGCCAGGACGCGTGCCACGGTACCTTGGAGACGAGCGATCCTCGTGTAAACTGCCAGGGATCGCGTGCCCATTTCTTGCGGAGACGAGCGGATACTCGTTTAAACCTGCAGGACGCCGGTGCCCGTTTCCTTGGCAGACGAGCGATCCTCGTTAAACTTTGCCAGGGACACGTGCCGTACCCTTGGAGACGAGCGATCCTTCATGTAAACTGCCAGAACGCGTGCCCCTTACCTTGTGAGGCACGAGCGATCCTCGTGTAAACTTGCCAGGGACGGCGTGCCCGTTACCTTGGAGACGAGCGTTCCTTCGTGTAAACTGCCAGGACGCGTGCCCCGTTTCCTTGGAGACGATTCGCATCCTCGTGTTGGTAAAACTGCCAGACGCGTGCCCGGACTTTGGAGACGAGCCATACGAATGTTAACTGCCAGGACGCTGTGCTCCGGTACCTTGGCAGACGGAGCGATCCTCGTTTGTAAACTGCAGGATGGCGTGCCCGTTACCTTGGAGACGAGCGATCCTCGTGTAAACTGCCAGGACGCGCCCGCTTTCCTTGGAGACGAGCATCCTCGGTAAACTTGCTAGGACGCGTGCCCGTTACCTTGGAGACGAGCGGAGACTCGTGTAAACTCCGGGATGCGCCCGTTTCCTTGGGACCAGCGATCCTCGTGCTAAACTGCCAGGAACGGCGTGGCCCGTTACCTGGAGACGAGCGATCCTCGTGTAAACTGCCAGACGCGCCCGTTTCCTTGGAGACGAGCGATCCTGGTAAACTGCTTAGGACGCGTGCCCGTTACCTTGGAGACGAAGCGAGATCGTGTAAACTGCCGGGATGCGCCCGTTTCCTTGGAGACCAGCGATCCTTCGTGTAAACTGCCAGGACGCGTTGCCCGTTACTTAGGAGACGAGCGATCCTCGTGTAAAGCTGCCGGGACGCTCGCCGTCCTTGGAGGACCAGCGATACTCGTGTAAAACTTGCCGGACGTGTGCCTTACCTTGGAGACGAGCGATACTCGTTTAATACGCCAGACGCGTGCCCGTTACCTTGGAGACGTAGCGAATCCTCGTGTAAACTGCCAGGACGTGTTGCCCTGTACCTTGGAGACGAGCGATTCCTCGTGTAAACTTCCAGACGTGTGCCCGTTACACCTGAGACGAGCGATCTCTTGTAAATGCCAGGATGCGTTTCCCGTTAACCTTGGAGACAAGGCGATCCTCGTGTAAACTGCCAGGACGCATGGCCCGTTACCTTGGAGACGATGCGATCTCGTGGTTGGTAAACTGCACACGCGTGTACCGTGTACCTTGGAGACGAGCGATTCCTCGTGTAAACTGCCAGGACGCGTGCCCAGTACCTTGGAGACGAGTGGATCCTCGTGTAACTGCCAGGACGCTTGCCATTACCTTGCGAGACGAGCGTAGATACTCGTGTAAACTGCCAGGACGCCGTGCCCGTTTCCTTGGAGACGAAGCGATCCTCGTGTTTAAACTGCCAGTACTGCGTGCCCGCGGCGTACCTTTGGAGACGAGCGATCCTCTGAAACTGCCAGGGACGCGTGGCAATTGCCTTGAGACGAGCGATAACTAATTAAACTGGCCAGGACGCGCCCATTACCTTGGAGTACAGCGATTCCTTCGTTTTAAACTGCCAGGACGCGTGCCCGTTTCCTTGGAGACGAAGCCGATCCCGTGTAAACTTGCCAGGAACGCGTGCCCGTAGGTCCTTGGAGACGAGCGATCCTCGGTTGTAACTGCCAGACGCATGTGTCCCATTACACTTGGGAGACGAGCGATACTCGTGTAAACTTGCCAGCACCGCGTGCCCGTTACCTTGGAGGACGAGCGAAGAACTCGTGTAAACTTGCCAGGACGCGTGCCCATTACCTTGGAGACGAGCGAACTCGGTGTAAACTGCCCAGGACGCGTGCCCGTTTTCCTTGGAGACGAGCAATCCTCGTGTAAACTGCCAGGACGCGATGCCCTGCCGGTACCTTGGAGACCGAGCGATCCTCCGTTGTAAACTGCCAGGGCGCGTGCCCGTACCTTGGAGACGAGCGATCCTCGTGGTAAACACTGACCAGAGCGACGCGGGTTCCCGTTACCCTTTGGCAGCACGAACGATCCTCGTTGTAAACTGCCAGGACACGTGGCCCGTTTCCTTGGAGACGAGCGATCCTCGGGTAAACGCCAGGACGCGTGTTCCAGCTTACCTTTTGGAGACGAGCGATACCTCGTTGTAAAACTTGCCAGGACGCCGTGCCCGTTACCTTGAGACGAGCGATCCTCGGTAAATGCCAGGAAGCGTTCCCGTAGCCTTGGAGACGAGCGCATCCATCGTGTTAAAACTTGCCAGGACGCGTGCCCGTACCTTGGAGCAGCACCATCCTCGTGTAAAATCTGCCGGGACAGACGTTGCCCGTTACCTTGAGACGAGCGATACTGTGGTAAAACTGCCAGCACGCGTGCCCGTTACCTTGGAGACGAGCGATACTCGTGGACAACTGCCAGCACGCGTGCCCTTAACCTTTGGACGACGAGCGAATGGTGTAAACTGGCCAGCGCTGTGCCGTTACCTTGGAGACGAGCCGATACTCGTGTAAAACTGCAGCACGCGCCGTACCTGGAGGACGAGCGATACTTGTGTAAAACTGCCAGCACGCGTGCCCGTTACCTTTTGGAGACGAAGCGATACTTCGTGGGTTAAACTGCCAGCACGGTGGCCCGTTAACCTTGGAGACGAAGCGATACTCGTGTTAAAACTGCCAGCACGCGTGCCCGTACCTTGGAGACTAGCGATACTCCGTGTAAACTGCCAGACGCGTGCCCATTACCTTTGGAGACGAGCGATACTCGTGTAAACTGCCAGCACGCGCTGCCCGTTCACCTTGGCAGACGAGCGAGACTGCGTGTAAACTGCCGGGACGCCGTGCCCGTTACCTTGAGACGAGCGATACTCGTGTAAAACTGCCAGCACGCGTGCCCGTACCTTGGAAGACGAGCGATACTCGTCTGCTAAACTGCACAGCACGCGTGCCCGTTACCTTGGCAGAGAGCCGATACTCGTGCTAACTTGCCAGCACGCGTGCCCGTTACCTTGGAGGACGAGCGATACTCGGTGTAAACTGCCAGGCACGCGTGCCCGTACCTTGGAGCACGAGCGAATACTCGTTAAACTGCTCAGCATCCGTGCCCGTTACCTTTGGTAGACGGAGCATACTCGTGAAACTGCCAGCCGCGGCCGTTACCTTGGAGAACGAGCGATACTCGGTGTAAACTTGCCAGCATGCGTGCCCCGTTACCTTGGAGACGATCGATTACTCGTGTAAACTTGCCAGGACGCTGCCCGTTACCTTGGAACGAGCTTTCGGTTCGTGTTGTTCAGAGATGAATTCGTTTTAACATCAATGTTTTTTCATCACACGATATTATAACTGATAAATGGTGAATAATAATAATTATTTGGACAAATCCCCGATTCGGGTAACACGTGGGTCCTCGGTGTTCGCGGACTTCCCCGAATCTCAGGAACTGCCTCGCACGTCCCTCTATGGGACGCGCCATTGGCGAGTTCGTGACGCGGTGAACCACGCCTCTGCGGTCTATTTATTACAATATGCAATATGCAGTCACGTGTTCACTGGACTGCCAGGAAAACTGCTGGCCGGCCGTACGTGCAAAAAAAAAAAAAAGGAATTGTGACGTCATAGCCCGTGTCCTGTCATTGTTCTAAAATAAATGGCCATAACTTGGGAACCACTTGGTCCGATTAATATCAAACTTGAACAAGCACTTCCTCAGGTCCCCAGCAATACATCTGCAAGTTTCAATTTAGATACGGACGAGTGGTTGTCGAGAAACCAGCGTCGCAGGACACACACACAAACACAAACACACACACACACACACACACACACACACACACACACACACACACACACACACACACCTGGAACAAGCAAAACGAATCGACGGCTTTGTTCAGACGTGGGTCTTTCATCCGATGAGTTGAAGTGTGGACGCTGCGGCTTGGGTGGGAGTTTGGTGGTCTGACTCCGTTCATTCGACTTGGGCCAAGTTCCACGAGAAACCAGACCGGGCAAAGACAACATCGAGGCCCCGACTCCAATAATTAAATAATTACAAGGGTACTCGGTGGAGCACACACTTCTGCCACCAGGTTTATTAGGTTTAAGTTTTTGTGCTCCCACTGCATAGTTCGGATCTGGATTCGAACCGAGCTGTGAATTTGGCAGCTGAGCTGTTCAGGGATGCGGAATATTTGTCAGGTCAGCGTCACATTCAGATCTGTGACTTGCTAGCAGGTACCGTGTACACCTTGTACTACCTTGTTTCCATGGGTCTGGTGTCGGCCACTACCCGTCTCCACCACCAAGTTTTCTTGGGTTGTAGGGCAGGCGAGTTGTGTTTTGGATTGGACATCCGGAGCAGGATAAACACAAACCTGATCACAATGGCGCGAGGAAGCTCCTTGTGAAGCCAACGGGCCATCCATATTCTCGCTGCCCCGATACTGTGTCTTGCGGACGTCGCTCTTGAAGGTTGGGTTAGTTCTTATATTCTGAGGTTGGTTGCACAGGATTTTGCACTCCGGCCACTGTTAAAACCCTCCTCGCTCCTGCATAAACGTAAAAACAAAAAAAACGCAAAATACTTACAATAAACCAATCTCACCCGTAGGGGTGATCCGTATTCTTTGCCAAAAGGTGACCACGACTCGTACGTCTTTAAGGTCACGCGTACTTGAGCCGTGAACAGCAGCTGCTTATCCACCAGGAGCGGACTCCTTGAGGAAATATCTGCCTGACGAAGATTCCGATGAGGAATCGTTCTCACCAGAGTAACCATGAAAAATATGCGTTTGCCTCATAACGCTCACCAAATCACGGTCATAATGTTCTCAAGCTTGATCATATCTAGAAAGCACTTCATCGGAGGTGATTTCAATTTGAGCGGACTAACGATACTGGCTCCTAAAACTTTGAAAATTCTCGACCTTGGGGTCAAATATGTTTGACCAAGGCGGTTACAATTGAAGGTCAAGGCCAAATCGGCCACCAAAAATTAATCAGCTTGAATGGCCGGACCGATACATGAACTATATTCCCAATGGAAGTTCTTGAAGACGATCCGATTCAAAATACTCAAAAAATAAGGGTTTCGTCGGACATTTCCCTGATTTGCGACAAAGTGACCTGTGACCTTTGACCTTGAGCCTTTCAAAATTTTATGCGCTGAAAGGGACCTCTATAGGCCTCTGATATGCGACAGTTTACAAAATTTTCCAATTGAAAAACTGTTGCTCTGCAGAGTGATTTATACGTGATTACAGATTTAAAAAAAAAAAAAAAAAACACAACAAAACAAAAAAACACATGAAGGTTACAGGCCACATCGGCCACCAAAAATTATTCAGCATGGCACCAGACCATGAACTTCATCTTACACATGGAAGTTTTGAAGACGATCCGATCAAAATTACTCAAAAAATGAGGGTTTTTGTCGATTACCCTGATTGCGAAAAAAGTGACCTTTGACCTTTACTTGACTTTCAAAAATTTTAGGGCCTGAAAGGACCTCCATAGGCCCTGATTGCGAATTTACAAAAAATTTCAATGAAAAATGTGGTCTGCAGAATTTTTTTTTCGTTGATTATCAGACAAACAAAAAACAACAAAAATAAAAAATAAACCAAGTGTCACCCGTAGGGGAATCCGTTATCTTGCCAAAAGGTGACCACGTGTGACTTCTTTTAAGGTCACACTGAGGTAACAGAGCTGCTATCCACCAGGAGCGACTCCTTGAGCGAATATCTGCCTACGAGAGATGTCCCGATGAGAATCGTTCTACAGAGGTAACCATTGAAAAAATATTGCGTTTTGCCTCATAACGTCACCAAATACCACGTCATTATATGTTCTCAAGTTGATATATCTAGAGTGAAAGCACTCATCGAGGTGTTCAATTGAGAGTACTACACATATGCGTTTCCTAAACTTTTGGAAAATTTGACCGTTGGGGCTCAAATATGTTTGACCTTAGGCGTTACCATGAGGTCAAGCCAATCGCACCAAAATTTAATCAGCTGAATGCCAGACCATGAACTATAGTCCCATGAAGTTTGAAGACGTCCGATTCAAAATTACTTCAAAATGAGGGTTTACTGTCGATACCCTGATTTGCGAAAATGGACCTTGACCTTTGACCTTGACTTCAAAATTTTATGGCGCTGAGAGGGAACCCCTCTATAGGCCTCTATATGCGAAGTTACAAAAATTTCCAACTTGAAAAACTGTGCTGCTGCAGAGTGATTTATATGTGATTACAGAAAAAAAAAAAAAACAACAACAAACAAAAAAAAAACACATGAAGCGTCAAGGCCAATCGCCACCAAAAATTTTAATGCAGCTGGAAGCGCCCAGACCAATGACACTATATTCCATGAAGTTTGAAGACGATTCCGATCCAAAATTACTGTCAAATAATAATAAGGTTTGTCGTATTACCCTGATTTGCGAAAAAGTGACCTTGACCTCTTGACTTCAAAATATTACTGGCCTGAAAGGAACCTTCCATAGGCCTCTGATATGTGAAGTTTACAAAAATTTCCAATGAAAACTGTGGGTCTCAGAATTTTTTTTTCGTGATTACAGACAAAACAAACAAACAAACAAAAAATAATAAAATAAAAAAAAATTAAAAAAAAAAAAAAAACATACAGGATCTGACTAACATATCTTTGCAAAAACTTCGTTTTTGGCAGATAAAAACATTACAGACTGACTTAACATATCTTTGCAAAAAACTTCGGTTTTGGCAGATAATAAATCTGAAAAACCCACTCCGTCGGGATTACTCCTTGTGCAGCTTCCCTTCGCAGCAGGGCAGCTCACCGGATGACGGGATTGGGGCAAAGCCTTCGGGACCCCAAATCTTTGATGAAAGGAGGAAAACCACGGGGTAACTTTCCCAGGTCAGATTGTGGTTGTGTGTGTCGGAGTGGTGCTGAGGTGTCGTCCACCAAACGGCGGTCTCCTTG
>JAXMNL010000156.1:81607-94248 GCA_035128595.1 Eptatretus atami | reverse complement strand
ATCCCATGACCGAAAACGTGTCAAAATGGCGGACGTAATAAATGATTGGGAAAATCTGTAAAATTCCTTCAAATATCTTCTCCAGATCCACCAGTCAGAATTTGGGTGACAACATTAGGCCAGGGCCCAAGTAAGTTCCAGTTCCAGTGGTCCTATTTTTATTTCACACCATTTCACGAAACCGGAACACTCAAATGTCGGCGTTCCGGGAGCGGGGATCGCCAACAATTATATTTCATGTCCACCTGAATTCAACTCCACCAATTATTTTCGATGGATCCACAATCGACCGCACACAAATGCCAACATAGGCACACAATTCTATAAAACTGTTCATTTCATCCGCTTCACTTGAAATCATTAAGGAGGAGTTGGCATATTTTGGGGGGGGTCCATTTTTGGGAAAAAATTTTTTTCAACACCAATTATTTTTGAGGTCAAATTGTTCCTGAATGGAATTTTTGCAAAAGTATGCATGCTCTGCACCAACTGTCTTCCTCTCGCTTGGCTGTTTGCCTTGTTTGTCTTATGTCTGTTCTGTTACTGCCCTACAGGTCACAATTCTAACTGCATCGCTCATGAACTTTACCAAGTCTAGAATAGATGTTAGATTTCAACATGAGAACGCTATTGATTTTTGAGGTCTAAGGATCATCTTTGAAGCGGTCAAATTTCTAAAATCCCAACTTTTCTCTGACGTTTACTTGAATTTGAAGAACATTTGCATGTTGCGTCACTGATTGGAAAACCACCCTTTTTTGAGGTGAAAAGGTGTCAAAGTTCAAACTTGAAGGTTTAAATTTATTAAAATAATCAAGTTTTTATCTTGAAAAATCGTCAACTTTCATTGATTAGACCTGAGCTTTGCTTTAAAATATGCAATTTATATCTTCTATACATTTCATTCCAGATCCGAGATCTGATAAATTTAAAATAAGTGCAGTCTTCACCATTGATAAGATGATGGCCAAAAACGATATATGAATAGATATTACAAAAAATAGTACTTTGGCCCCGATATGCTTATCTCGTGATCAGGCATGCGTGGTCAGGAGGTATTGTGCTAAACTGAAAATGCCCTCATATAGTTAAACTATTCCTGTTTTTAAAAAAACTATCCATCTGTTATAACCACAACAATTACTTGAATGATAAAATGATCTGCTCCAATGTATGTAAGCTCGAAAGGCAAATACTGTTACTTATGCAACATACTGATAATCGAGACAAATGCGTACAACAAGTTAAATTTCCTGCTTGTGAAGACTAAAACTGGAAAATGTGATATTCTATTTGAGTGTTTTAAACACTTCGTTATATTGCGCAAAATCAGACTTAAATGAATATTATCCTCTGGAAGAGGGACAATTAGGAGAGGGAAGAGAAATGAAAACATAGCGAGGAGGAATGAGACACGGCCAAAAGATATGTCTGCTTAGCGAATCAAAGAGTACCAGTTCAATCAACCTGAAGAATGTTTATATTAGAGAACACTCACCAACGCAATCCTCAATGACCGTAAGAATGAAATTTGAAATTGAAGAAAAAGAATGGTATGACAATAAATTAATGATTAAAAGTGGCTTTTTGAAGTGAAATGGAGTTGGCACAATAACAAAGGATTGCGTTGTGGTTCCACAGACCCTGGAGCAACGGTCAAAGTAACCATTAGAAGAATGAGACCGCCGAGGCCTACACTGAGGAACAGAAAGCAGAGGCCTGCGCGTTTACAGGAGGGAAAGCAGGGTCTCAACGTATAACAGCTATGCAATACACATGACGAAATGTAGCAGAGCTTCTAGTCCTATCGTGAGTTGCACAGACCGAGATGAATGCAGCAGATATTTCTTGCCATGAACTAAAAGACAAACACTTTCTCGTTCTCCTAATTCAAATTCCAACAAAATTGCAATCGAAGAGGCTCCTGCAAGCTAGGTCAAGGTCTGACAATCAATGAAAGTTCCTCCTTAAAAGAGTTGACCGACGCTTCCGTAAGAGCCACAAGCGAGATCGGTTTGGCTTCCCAAATGACTACCGCAACGGCAGACAGCCCACTGGCCCACACAAATGACTATCGCCACTTATATTTCTAACAAGCATGGGACAGGCCTAAGATTGTGACGGAAATGTCCCTGACCTGCTGATTAATCTCAGGAAACGCCACAAAAAAAATCCAAAATAATATAACAGCCATAAAACTTCAGGGATGCATTTTTTTCTCAAAGACAATTTATTTTTTCACAGGCTTCACATGCGAGGGACTTTTTAAACGATCTTTGAAACAAGGCTGTCCACCTTTGGTGCTCGAGTAAGAATTATCTGACTTATTCTTGCTCCGCGATGTTGCTGAAGAATGTGAAATGCAAGTTTGATCCACAAAATCCTGACATTTTCTATTTCTGCCTCATTGAACATCAAATTGACAACCATCACATGATCCACCTAAATGAAAAGAATAGACTTTTAAGCATTCGAAGGAAAACTATTTAAATAACTAATGCCACTTTCCCAAAACGATTAAACCATACACAAGTAACAAATTACCCAAATGATCCCACCACCAATTTTCCGATGTAATTACACAGCCCGCACTATTTACAAACCCAGGACATTCTAGTGAGGTTAAAGTCTACTAAGATTTTATCCACTTCCATGCACTGAGGCAATCAAATTGTTATTTAATACTCCCCAGTTTTCACCATTTTACTGGAAATTTATGCTTTTATTTCACCAGATGATCGAATTTAACCGACAAGGAAAGCTCTAGTTGTATTTCCACGCAGCAATCCGCATTTATAAACTTCTTTGCCTAAACCAGGTTGGACAGCACACCAGAGGGGGCCTACGGCCTATGCGTGCATTATTGTCGACAGGTTACAATTTACAAAATAGACGGTTCACAATAGTTAAAAAATAATCATTCGACTTCAATGCCTTTGGGCAGCTTCACCCTGGCTTGCAAGTCAACCACACTACTAGGCCATCATTTTATCACATACACATGGGGAAAAATGTCGAGGGTGGCCATTACTAAGTGAAAAAAAATGAAAAGACAGGAATCATGGCAAGGGGGCATAGAGAGCGAACTGAAGATAATGGTGAAAGAAAAGAGAGGACATTGGGGAGATAAAGGAGGTTATGAGCGAGAGAAAGGGGTATGCGGGTAGAGAAAGGAGGGATATGGTTGAGAGAAGGAGGCGTATTGGCGGAGAGAAAGGAGGGGTATTTGGGCGAGAGAAAGGAGATTGAGTGAGAATGAGAGGATGGGAGAGAGAAAGGAGTGGATGGGAGGAAAGGGGGTATTGTGGACGGAGGAAAAGAGGGTATGGGAGAGAAACAAGCGGGGATAGGAGAGAGAATGGAGAGCATGGCGAGCGAGAGGAGGGTATGGGGAGAGAAAAGAGGGTATGAATGAGAGACAAGGAGGGAGAGAGAGAAAGGAGCGGTATGTGGGAGAAGGAGGCTATTGGTGAGAGAAAGGAAGCGGTATGGGGAGAAAAGGAAGCAGATATACGGGGAGAGAAAGGAGGATATGGGGGAAGATAAAGGAAGGCTACATCGGGACGATAAAGGATGGTATTTGTGGGAGAGAAAGGATTGGTACGAGGAGATAAAGGAACGCGTCATGGGCGAGAGAAATAGGAGGGCTTATGGGGAGAAAAAGGAGGTTACTATATGGGGAGATAAAGGATGGTAATTGTCGGATCTGAGAAAGGAGGGTAATGGGAAATAAAAGGAGGGTATGGGCGAGAAGAAAACAGTAACTGGTCATGGCGGGAGAGAAAGAGAGGGATGATGGGGCAGAGAAAGGAGGGCTTATTGTGAGGTTGAAAGTAGTCCATTGGGAGATAAAGAGTGTATTGTGGAAAGAGAAAGGAGGGTAATGGTGAGAAAAGGCAGGGTTTATGGGGAGATAAAGGAAGGTCATGGGGAAGAGGAAACGGAGGGTACTTGGGGAGATAAACGGAAGGTATGGGCGAGATAAAGATGGTATTTAGAGAAAGAGTGGATATGGGATGATAAAGGGAGGGTAATGGGACGAGAAACAGATTGGAATTTGGGCAAGAAAAAAGGGATGGAGAAACTGAGACTAGAGTTGGTGTTTTTTGAGAATTGGGTTGAGAATAGAAAACTAAACAATTCACAACATAAAGAGTGAGGGGAACAGCCAGTGTGCAGAACCTACATCGGGGGCTGTAGGATTGGTTCTCATACGTACCATTTAATATATAGACCCCCAAAATATATTTTCAGCACATGGTGATTACATTTCTCCTTGATGCCGACAACAATTTCCATTTTAAAAATCTTCTGCCCAAAGCTTACACCAATACTACCAAGGGACAGTCATTTTGGAAATCCAAATTTAACATTAAACTATAAACCTTTGAGCACGATTCTCATCAAGACACGCACAATCCGTGACAAGATTTCCACCTTTTCTCGATCTCTTCTCCCCCTGCTTGGTATGCCAAATCAGGCCATTTTGAACTGCTTGCTACCAGATTGCCACTCCGGTCGTGTGGACAGCACTGCCGAACATAGCTGCCGTGTTTTGCGAAAGGTTTTGATGTAGGTAATTTGGTCAATGTGTGGTGCGCATGTGAGATTAGTCGTTGACCATTGACATCACCTATGCTTTCTGCCAAACCGAATTGCTGCCTGAATGTTAACAGCAGAGAAGCAATTGCACGGGGTTTAAAGGGCAATTTCAAAATAGGGACCGGCATGTAAAAACTCACTCAGAATGTGCTGGACATTACATTGATCAGGCACTCCTTGATACAGACCACAGGAATGGACGATTATCAATCACAAGATTTAACAATACGCCTCATAGTGTCCCACCCAACCATGCAATCTTTGGTTGGACTACAAACCCAACATAGAACAACAACTCAGTAGAGCCCATACCATCTGTCAGCGCTGATTAGTTATGATATCTTGATATGTTGTATCCCCACTGATAGGCCCAGATCTAGATTCAGACCGGAACTAAAATTGAAATGGCTTGTTCTTTGCTCACCATAACCCAACCAACCACTACAGTTTCGCGCCAAACTCCGTGCACAAACCTTCTTTGAGACTATCGTGCTATATATATAGTTTTACTGTTTCACAATTGGTGAAGGATCACTTAAAAATTCTCGGATCCAGCGATTCGGATCCATTCACCAATAAATTGCATAATCAATTCGTTTATTTGTTACATACCCACACACTGCCCACCAAAGTTCTCGTCTGATCCATCCAAAAAGTTTTTGGATATATTCATGCTATATTGTCGTTTTAGCTTTATCACTCAATGGTGAAAATCATTTAAAAAACTTCAGGATCCAGAATACATCCCGAGAATCGTCACCATCAATCTAATAATTTTCGGTCAGCATCAACCATTACCCAAGCTCTCCATCAAAATTATTGTCCAAATCTGCCGAGAACTTTTTGAGATATCCTGTTTTTGTGGATCCGTTTCACAACAAACAAAACAGGACAGGGACAGCGGTTGACAAACAATAAACTGACTTCACTTTCAGATGGCAGACCGGTAAATAAACAAACATCACACTTGGCATAAATTCCGAAGAATTTTGCTTAAAGAACTTCGCCTAATGAACAAAAAGAGTCACAATCCACAGAAACACCAATCACTGATGGATAATGCGCATCGACTAGATCCAATAACTTGACAACCAAGGCGACCACTTTCACGACGCCTCATTGATTGCTCTCCAATCTCCAGGAAAAGAGATTCACAAACTTAACTGACACTGGTCATCTGGGTTTCATTCGAATGGAGGATCAAGAGGACAGTTAAGTAATCCAGTGGTACTCCGATTGTGTTACAAAGACAATAAAGGCTATTTTTTGCTGAAAAGTCTAGCTTCTCCCAAGTGTGCACGGATTGCTTAAGAGAACATGCATTGATGGCTCACTGAATGATATGTCTAGTCTTAGTATCATTTCTTATTCCAGAAGTAGGAACATTTTAATCCAGATGATGTACTTTTGAAAAGAGCAGGGACCGTTGCTGTGCCGGCTGCCACATACCAACGTCTCCAACCGAGCGGGATTATCTGACACTCGCCCAATACCTTCACTTCTATTTCTATCTATCCCGACTTGAGCGACTTCTATAATTCCACATGCGGACTAAGAATCCCTCGCGCTCATGGTGGGGGGGTCTGGCCAGCACCACCACCATTGTCAAGAGCCGAGAGTTGGTACAGTGAGAGCACTCAAAATGGGACACTTGAAACACACAAGTTCAGTCGGAAGCAGGTAAGAAAGAAGTCTTTAACCAATGCAGAGCAGGGGTTGGCGGCGAAGGCCAAGAAGTATGAACACTCATCTTGAAACTATCTACGCCTAGAGATTGGACTCTCGACCCAGCTTTAAACTGTCATCCTGCGTACTTCGCCAGGACTAGCATTCATTGTGATGCAAACGTCCTCTTGACATGGACGATTACAACTGCGCCCACTCCGTTCTACCAAGGCATTCGTTCAATGACATTAAAGTCCAAAGATACCACAAATGTCACTTCGCTAAGAGCTAGGCCAACTATCGCTGAACCCTGGCAACAATTCCCAAGTCTCCCTGCTCTAAACCTCACAGGGGCTTCATGCATCCAGCAACACTGCTGCCTGCCCCCATCAATTGATGCTACCCTGCAGCCATGTGCTGTATTCGAAATAATAATAAATAATGTTAACAGTAAGAAGAACCACTCCGAGCAAGCAAAACCAGCTCTCCCACTGACTGTAAGTTTATATGTAATTGCGGGAGTCTCTGCATGGAGGATGGCAACGGGAAAAAAGAGAGTTTCATAGAAACACCTTACCTTCACACAGAACAACAGATCACTTTCTGATTCATGCTTCGATTAGTGTTTCAAAATAGCAACATTCAATTGAATATAAGTTTCCTCAGGCCATAACAGACCTTTGCAGACAAGACAACAAAGTGAACCATTAATTGCCCCTAACCTTGCTTTTCTGCTTCATGCCTCACCAGCGGTAAATTGGCCAACCCCAAATCAAATGTTTACAAAACGAATAATGCTGAAACACTATACTTATAGAGATGAATTCATAAAACCATTTAAATGCCATACCCTCTTATTACATAGCCTTATGCATAAACTACCAATACTTGCCGAAAGACGTCAGAAATACATCACAAAGTACCAAATTGGAAGTCGCTAAACTGTCAATTGTACTGCTTCTGTTCTTCTCTTGTCAGGCCAGCCCTGAACACAATTTGCAGAGTGAGGAAAGTGCGATAATCGGCTGAAACAATCTGCAAATGATTCTAACTGGAGGAACTAACAGTGCCAACGATATGCCATAATCCAATACTGTTTGCACGCGAATGTATTGTAATGACTCATGCTGAATCTTGATAGGATTCTCTCACCTCTATGTGATCGGATCACAATGTAGCTCTCGGATATGTGTGTCCACCTACGAACCGGTTAATTAATTAGACTCAAAGCATCCTCATTTTCTCTGCGAAATGAAGTCATGCACAATTAATGCGCCGTGAGTGAACGCTCAGAAAGGCTTAGTTTTCAGCTCCTTCAGTTCACAACCTCCGATGGCACAATTAAGCAGATGACTCCACAATCACACTTGTTCTCTCAAGCAGGTGCTATGCGAAGCTATGGCATTGCAAACCTTCTTACGAACTATTTTTAAACGATTAGAAGACTCTGTGGACCAATAACATGTCTATCCAATAGCCACTGTGGCGAGTTTGGGACACACAATCACCACATGATGTACAACCACCATCAGCTAGAAGTAGCCCCTACAGCACTACCCCATTTCACTACACTGTATACCCCCGATTACCGAGAGACGGCGAGGCCTCCGGAAGAGTCCAATGCGGGGGTTCACGAGCCAGCGTGAGGTGCCGCCTGCATTACGTGGATGACGTCACGAAACCGGAACACTCAAAATGTCGGGGTTCAGGCAGCGGGGATCGCCTGCATTACGTGATGACGTCACGAAACCGGAACACTCAAATGTCGGGGTTCAGCAGCGGGGATCGCCTGCATTACGGATGACGTCACGAAACCGGAACACTCAAATGTCGGGTTCAGGCAGCGGGGATCGCTGCATTACGTGATGACGTCACGAAACCGGAACACTCAAATGTCGGGGTTCAGGCAGCGGGGATCGCCTGCATTACGTGATGACGTCACGAAACCGGAACACTCAAATTCGGGGTTCAGGCAGCGGGGATCGCCTGCATTACGTGATGACGTCACGAAACCGGAACACTCAAATGTCGGGGTTCAGCAGCGGGGATCGCCTGCATACGTGATACGTCACGAAACCGGAACACTCAAATTCGGGGTTCAGGCAGCGGGGATCGCCTGCATTACGTGGTGACTCACGAAACCGGAACACTCAAAGTCGGGGTCTAGCAGCGGGGATCGCCTGCATTACGTGTGACGTCACGAAACCGAACACTCAAATGTCGGGTCAGGCAGCGGGATCGCCTGCATTACGTGATGACGTCACGAAACCGGAACACTCAAATTCGGGTTCAGCAGCGGGGATCGCCTGCATTACGTGATGACGTCACGAAACCGGAACACTCAAATGTCGGGGTTCAGCAGCGGATCGCCTGCATTACGTGATGACGTCACGAAACCGGAACACTCAAATGTCGGGGTTCAGGCAGCGGGGATCGCCGCATTACGTGATGACGTCACGAAACCGGAACACTCAAATGTCGGGGTTCAGGCAGCGGGGATCGCCTGCATTACTGATGACGTCACGAAACCGGAACACTCAAATGCTCGGGTTCAGGCGCGGGGATCGCCTGCATTACTGATGACGTCACGAAACCGGAACACTCAAATGTCGGGGTTCAGGCAGCGGGGATCGCCTGCATTACGTGATGACGTCACGAACCGGAACACTCAAATGTCGGGTTCAGGCAGCGGGGATCGCCTGCATTACGTGTGACGTCACGAAACCGAACACTCAAATGTCGGGGTTCAGGCAGCGGGGATCGCCTGCATTACGTGATGACGTCACGAAACCGGAACACTCAAATGTCGGGTTCAAGCAGCGGGGATCGCCTGCATTACGTGATCGATCACGAAACCGGAACACTCAAATCTCGGGTTCAGCAGCGGGGATCGCCTGCATTACGTGATGACGTCACGAAACCGGAACACTCAAATTCGGGTTCAGGCAGCGGGGATCGCGCATTACGTGATGACGTCACGAAACCGGAACTCAAATTCGGGTTCAGCAGCGGGGATCGCCTGCATTACGTGATGACGTCACGAAACCGGAACACTCAAATGTCGGGTTCAGGCAGCGGGGATCGCCTGCATTACGTGATGACTCAGAAACCGGAACACTCAAATTCGGTTCAGGCGACGGGATCCCGCATTACGATGACGTCCGAAACCGGAACACTCAAAAGTCGGGTTCAGGCAGCGGGGATCGCCTGCATTACGTGATGACGTCACGAAACCGGAACACTCAAATCGGTTCAGCAGCGGGGATCGCCTGCATTACGTAGTGACGTCACGAAACCGGAACACTCCAATGTCGGGGTTCAGGCAGCGGGGATCGCCTGCATTAGTGATGACGTCACGAAACCGGAACACTCAAATGTCGGGGTTCAGGCAGCGGGGATCGCCTGCATTACGTGATGACGTCACGAACCGAACACTCAAATGTCGGGGTTCAGGCAGCGGGGATCGCCTGCATTACGTGATGACGTCACGAAACCGGAACACTCAAATTCGGGTTCAGCAGCGGGGATCGCCTGCATTACGTGATGACGTCACGAAACCGGACACTCAAATTCGGGGTTCAGGCAGCGGGGATCGCCTGCATTACGTGATGACGTCACGAAACCGGAACACTCAAATGTCGGGGTTCAGCAGCGGGGATCGCCTGCATTACGTGATGACGTCACGAAACCGGAACACTCAAATCGGGGTTCAGGCAGCGGGATCGCCTGCATTACGTGATGACGTACAGAACCGAACACTCAAATGTCGGGGTTCAGGCAGCGGGATCGCCTGCATTACGTGATGACGTCACGAAACCGGAACACTCAAATGTCGGGGTTCAGGCAGCGGGGATCGCCTGCATTACGTGATGACGTCACGAAACCGGAACACTCAAATGTCGGGTTCAGGCAGCGGATCGCTGCATTACGGATGACGTCACGAAACCGGAACACTCAAATGTCGGGGTTCAGGCAGCGGGGATCGCCTGCATTACGTGATGACGTCACGAAACCGGAACACTCAAATGTCGGGGTTCAGGCAGCGGGGATCGCCTGCATTACGTGATGACGTCACGAAACCGGAACCTCAAATTCGGGGTTCCAGCAGCGGGGATCGCCGTCATTACGTGATGACGTCACGAAACCGGAACACTCAAATGTCGGGGTTCAGGCAGCGGGGATCGCCTGCATTACGTGATGACGTCACGAAAACGGAACACTCAAATTCGGGGTTCAGGCAGCGGGGATCGCCTGCATTACGTGATGACGTCACGAAACCGAACACTCAATTCGGGGTTCAGGCAGCGGGGATCGCCTGCATTACGTGATGACGTCACGAAACCGGAACACTCAAATGTCGGGGTTCAGGCAGCGGGGATCGCCTGCATTACGTGATGACGTCACGAAACCGGAACACTCAAATTCGGGGTTCAGCAGCGGGGATCGCCTGCATTACGTGATGCGTCACGAAACCGGAACACTCAAATGTCGGGGTTCACAGCAGCGGGATCGCCTGCCTTACGTGATGACGTCACGAAACCGGAACATCAATTCGGGGTTCAGCAGCGGGGATCGCCTGCATTACGTGATGACGTCACGAAACCGGAACACTCAAATGTCGGGTTCAGGCAGCGGGGATCGCCTGCATTACGTGATGACGTCACGAAACCGGAACACTCAAATGTCGGGGTTCAGGCAGCGGGGATCGCCTGCATTACGTGATGACGTCACGAAACCGGAACACTCAAATGTCGGGGTTCAGCAGCGGGATCGCCTGCATTACGTGATGACGTCACGAAACCGGAACACTCAAATCGGGGTTCAGGCAGCGGGGATCGCCTGCATTACGTGATGACGTCACGAAACCGGAACACTCAAATTCGGGGTTCAGAGCAGCGGGATCGCCTGCATTACGTGATGACGTCACGAAACGGAACACTCAAATGTCGGGGTTCAGGCAGCGGGGATCGCCTGCATTACGTGATGACGTCACGAAACCGGAACACTCAAATTCGGGGTTCAGGCAGCGGGGATCGCCTGCATTACGTGATGACGTCACGAAACCGGAACACTCAAATGTCGGGGTTCAGGCAGCGGGATCGCCTGCATTACGTGATGACGTCACGAAACCGGAACACTCAAATCTCGGGTTCAAGCAGCGGGATCGCCTGCATTACGTGATGACGTCAGAAACCGGAACACTAAATGTCGGGTTCAGGCAGCGGGGATCGCCTGCATTACGTGATGACGTCACGAAACCGGAACACTCCAATGTCGGGGTTCAGCAGCGGGATCGCCTGCATTACGTGATGACGTCACGAAACCGGAACACTCAAATGTCGGGTTCAGGCAGCGGGGATCGCCTGCATTACGGATGACGTCACGAAACCGAGACACTCAAATTCGGGGTTCAGGCAGCGGGGATCGCCTATTACGTGATGACGTCACGAAACCGGAACACTCAAATGTCGGGTTCACAGCAGCGGGGATCGCCTCATTACGTGATGACGTCACGAAACCGGAACACTCAAATTCGGGTTCAGCAGCGGGGATCGCCTGCATTACGTGATGACGTCACGAAACCGAACACTCAAATTCGGGGTTAGAGCGGGGATCGCCTGCATTACGTGATGACGTCACGAAACCGGACAACTCAAATGTCGGGGTTCAGGCAGCGGGGATCGCCTGCTTACGTGATGACGTCACGAAACCGGAACACTCAAATTCGGGGTTCAGGCAGCGGGGATCGCCTGCATTACGTGATGACGTCCCGAAACCGGAACACTCAAATGTCGGGGTTCAGGCAGCGGGATCGCCTGCATACGTGAATGACGTCACGAAACCGGAACACTCAAATGTCGGGGTTCAGGCAGCGGGGATCGCCTGCATTACGTGATGACGTCACGAAACCGGAACACTCAAATTCGGGGTTCAAGCAGCGGGATCGCCTGCATTACGTGATGACGTCACGAACCGGGACACTCAAATTCGGGGGTCAGCAGCGGGATCCCTGCATTACGTGATGACGTCACGAAACCGGAACACTCCAATGTCGGGGTTCAGGCAGCGGGATCGCCGCCTTACGTGATGACGTCACGAAACCGGAACACTCAAATGTCGGGGTCAGGCAGCGGGGATCGCCTGCATTACGTGATGACGTCACGAAACCGGAACACTCAAATGTCGGGGGTCAGGCAGCGGGATCGGCCGCAATACTCATGACGGGCGATTCGAGTCACGTGGCCGATCGCACGCCGACGGGCGCGAATTCGCAACAATATTATCTCAGGAGCCTAATGTACATAGGGTCTGCATGATGGCCGAGAGGTACGCACGCACACTCACCTCGAACCTGTCTAGCCTGGGTTCGATTC
>JAXMNL010000156.1:41033-51294 GCA_035128595.1 Eptatretus atami | reverse complement strand
CCCCAACACCTCTGCGATACTCTGGGAAGTCACGTATTTCATGTCCGGCTCCCAAGGAAACAACAAATGGTGGATGATGTGTAACTCAATTTCATAACTTAGGTACATAGGAATGGATTCAAAATCTGTGTACATGACAAGCACACCTCGAGCTTTTTGTCTACAAAGCCGTTGCTCGTGAAAGAGCTATGAAGGGGGAGGGGGGGACATCAAACAACGGGGTATAAATACACAAACAGGGGATACTTGAGGAAGAATGAGATGAAGGGGAGGGGAAGGAGGACGTGTGGGGTGAACAAGCTGGATACAAGCTCAAGCACAGTAAGAAGAGGAAGGAACGCTGGATGTGATTTAACAGAAATGGAACGATGAACCAAAAGGAGGGTGAGGGAGAGGGGAAACACAATCAATCAGCTGGAAATTAAGGGTGGGCTTGTGGAGGGTTAATGAGGGTAGCAAAGATGACGAGTATGAATGGGGGTCACCTGAGATGGTGGTGAATCGCTGTCGTGAATCTCTGGAGGGGAGAATGAGATTGAAGAGATTTAGGAAGTTGGTTTCACAGGTCATGAAAAAAAGAACGAATGAGTGGAGGAGAGTAGTGAACCTGGATTTTGGAAGTTTCTCAAGAAGGACCAACCACGTGCACCCTGCAGAAACCTGGTAGGGAAGAGAGGGAGAGGGGCACAGAAAAGGTAGAGGGTGAAAGACCAGAAAGGATTTTTTCCTGAATTATCAACCTTAGGTAATTTCAAACAGAGAGAGAGGGGGGGGGAGAGAGAGAGAGAGAGAGAGAGAGAGAGAGAGAGAGAGAGAGAGAGAGAGAGAGAGAGAGAGAAGAGAAAGGAGAGAGGAGAAGAGAGAGAGAGAGAAGAGAGAGAGAGAGAGAGAGAGAGAGAGAGAGAGAGAGAGAGAGGAGAGAGAGAGTGTTGTCCCACTGTAACCAAATGAGACTGCCGCTTGCGTGCACGAATACAGCCTTCATCACCTCCGGGACCACCCTCATGCACGTCGGGTTCCTCTCATTGGCCACCCACTCATGTGGATGTGTGGCGCCATCTTTCGGTGTTCCCTCGCAAAAGTGTTCCACCCTCTGGCCAGAGCTCCACGGCTCACTTCGCCACCGTGGCCCGCTGTCCTTTGGCCAAATAGCCTGTGTTGTTTCATTAAAGTGCTGGGTGCCACAGGTTTTCGACCTAGCCTCACCTGTTGAGGTCAGAAGTATAACCTTACTCTACACTATTCTATGATTACAATCCCACTTTCTCAGTGCACATCTAGTATTACATATGATGCGCCCCTGACAGGTCCCCAATACAGAGGCAAATCTAACCGACTCAACCACACAGTCCAGACAATTCTTTCCACATTGTCGCTATGGAAACCCCCGCCTTCCCACCATTTCCACATAACAATATGAAGTCACACCAGAAGTGTCGAGAAGAAAATACAGAATAATTGGAGAGAGAATACCAGCGCAGTGCATGCTTATTATGTAAGATCCATTGTATTCACTGCCACATTTCCATTGTCCTTGTTCACACAGTTTCTCCAAGGTTTGACGATGTCCCTGTCACGTTCTACACCTGGATGGGCAAAGCGGTAACCTGACGTGCAGCTTCTCTGCCAACCATTTTCCGATCTTGCTTTGGTATCGAAATGTCGATAAAATTCCCTTCGATCGACACACTCGTCACAAAATCTCCACCTTCGAATACTACAGTATACTTCAGGTGAGGATGTCACGGGACATTTGTGTTCACTTTGTCCCTCTACTATGACGAACACATTGGCTGTTTTCATCACAGGTGTATATTTCCATGAGTGCATCAACATGTCGGTGTTGAATATTACGATGTGAGAGCAGATTGGGCAAGTTTGTGACTTTTTTTGTCCCTTGTGGCCTTCTTGACTTCCTAGATCACCCCAGAGAGCGATGAAGACTTCGGCAGATACAGATGTGAAGCCAGCAACTTGGAGGGCGAGAAGAGCGAGTTTTATGAGCTTATTCTTGCCGGTACGATGAGAAATTATGGATTTATTACCTTCGCCACAAGAGTTGGACGGAGGTTATGTTTTCACCCTTGTCTGGCTGTCTGTCTGTCTGTGAACAGGATATCTCAAAAAGTTGTGGACAGATTACAGAAAACATGTTTAAACGAAACATCCTTGATGTACCAGAAATGATATCCCACAGCCCCACACCCTCCCAGCCTGGTCTTGGCTTAGTGGTTATGGTGGCTGGCTTGTGATCTTAGGGTCTTGAGTTCGAGCCCCGTTGGCTGCTGAATCAACACCAGGTGGGTTGACTCAGCTTGTCATCCTTCTGAGGTCGGCAAAATGAGTACCAGCGTCCTGGTATAAAGGGTACAGCATCAGTGGCATAGTCAAGAGCAACCTGGCAGCCAAGCTGCCTGATGCAAGAGTAGGAGAAGAAGAAGAAGCCCGACCCACTGATTTTATCAAATTAATAAACTTCCACAAAATCATATTCCAAATATGACGATTTGCTGCAGTTTTTAACCCTTTACACTTCACAAGCAATGCATCTCCCTTAAACTGTTACAAAACTCGTCTTCATGGCAGTAAGTCCGAAATTTACCGGTGAACTCACAGCTTCACTTTCCAAGGACCAGTCCAGTGAGGACACAGGTGCACGACAAGCCGGTGTGACGCACCACCTGATGGCCATCTTTGAATTACCTGCTTTTAAGTGGCTGAAACACCTCGTGACCTCGTCCCTCTCTCTCTCTCTCTCTGGAGCAGCCTCGAGAGGAGGTGGTGGATATTGCGGAAGGTTGCGCAAATATATTTGTGCCATGTGCACAAACGAAACTCGTGTCTCCCTCCCTCGCAGGAGGGTGGGGGGGGTTGTTTTTTTTTGTGTGTCAGTGACCTGACGCTGGGTGCCCCCAGCACGTACCCCACATCCGGTAGAGATTGGCCGAGCCGTTCTCGGACTTTCACACGTACACACAGATAAATTGCCTTTTACAATATTATATATGTTTGGATCACACCTGATGAACATTTATTATTTAATAAACATTTGTACAATTCCTTCTTTAGACTCTGAAGTGATAAATGCGAAGCCTCTCTCGATGTCCAATCGCTCCAGTCCCCCCCTCAGCGCCTTCCATTTCCAACATCCGCCCGCGTGCCACGTCGGTCGACGTCCGCCTGGGTCAACCGGAGACGACCGGTGGAGTTGCTGTGTCGGAGTTTGTAATTCGTGTTCGACCCGCGGGTGACTGTGAGAACAATCCCGAGTGGAAGACGTTCACCACCGACAGTGAACAAGGTTTGAACGGACTCTTCAGTTCACCGACCGCGGCCCACTTGTTCCGCACGTGCTCGAGGGGGTGTAAAATGGGGGGACACGTGAGAATGAGTCATTCCATGGTACGTGATGGAATATACATCCACACATTCTTTGGGTCCGCGCTCAAAGCGCGACAATGGCGGGTCTTGTCGGCGATTCGCCTCGGTCACGTGCTCTGAAAGGACGATTCGTCCACGTGAACTCGCTGGAAGTGGAGATTATTTCGTTGCGTTGTCTTTCCCAGGAAGACCATTTCACGGATCTCCTCTCTTTGTGAAACACCCCCCATCTTGCTTCCGTCCTCACTCTCCTCTTTGTCCCTCTCGAGCAGTGCCACCTGTGTCTGTCACTGTCCATCCTGGTAAAAAAAAAATAATTTCCTTCCATCCATCTTGTCTCTACCCTTCATTATCTCAAAACATCTCCACCAGATACCCTCACAGTCGCCTCCTTACAATGTATAAAGCCTTGCGTCCTTCAGCCGCTCCTCATAGGTGACTTGAGCTAGCAGCTCCACACTGAACCCCCTCGATAATGGCAGCTACGTCCTTCCTCAGACGGAGCGACCACACCTGTACACCGTATTCAAGGTGAGACCTCACTACCTTCTTGTGCAGTGTTAACACTACCCCGTTCGACCGATAAAACGAACATCCTGCCAATACATCCCAGAATCCCATGAGCTTTTCCTCCAGCTTCCTCGACCGCACTTCCTGCTCAACATTCGTTTCCGGGTCCTTCGGTGTCACGTGCTCCAAGACGACCCCTTGCTTTCCCTGGTCTCTATTTCTCCCAGAACATGTGAGTTTTCTGACGTTGAACTGTTCCGGTCATTCCTTTGCCCGAGCAATGAGAGTGTCGAGGCCTTCCCGAGCGTCCTGAACGTCCCGTTCTTCCGTTTTTATCGGCATCACATCCAAGCTTTTCGTCGCCGCGAGTTATTAAAGTGTGAAAGAAGGATATTTCACACCTGGACATTGACAAACTCACCGGAAGCATGAAAACAATGCGAGGTGCTCTCCGCAAAGCAAAGGCCTCACAAGCACAATACGAGTGCGTGATGTCCAAGTTGGGTGCTTTCATTGTTCTCTGATAAGGAATCATTCCCTCTCTAGTTGTACTTCATTGTTTTTACCTCCGCCGCCAAGGTGGACGGACGTGATGTTTCCAGCCCCCTTGTCTGTCTGTTTTCGCAGGATCTCTCAAAAAAGTTGGACGGATTCGGACGAAACTTGGTGGACAGGTTGGGCGTGTGCCAAGGACGAATGATTCGATTTTGCTGGAGATCCGGATCCGGATTCGAGAAATTTATTGGAGTAATTCTTCACCAAACGATATGCGGCATGATAATTCATAACGTTGTGGACGAGCGATGACAAAACTTGCTGGATGAGTTGGTTCGGTGATGCGAACAAGCCGATTCGATTTTGCTTCAGGTCCGAATCAAGATCCGGCCGATCAGTGGGACACAAAACGTGAACTTTTAGACCTGGCGGAGGTACGCACTCCACCGAGTGCCGTTCTGGTTTTTGCCGCTCGTGTTATTTCTGGAATTAGTTCCGACCAGACGATATACTCGTCAACGATGGGTGATGGGACAACAACATCAATCCCGTAACCAATCATGTAAGAAGTCCTCCGAGGAGTGTGGTTGAAAGTTAATTAAAATGGCGGAGGCAGAACTGTAGACTGCTAATTACGCTAATGAGGTTTGGTGACGATGTGCGAAGCAATGAGAAAGAAGATAACAAACGACAATAGAGACAGACAGACGACTCCCATGGGCTCTCCTCTTTTCTCCCCTCCTCTTTTCCTGTCCATTCATTCCCTCCTTGTTTGGCCCACTGTCAGTTCTAACTTGCTCTTCCATGAACCTTCGCTCTTGTCAAGAAAAAAAGGAAAGAAAATATACAAAAACTGCATGTTGCATACCCGTCACATCCCATGATAATCTTGCATAGAGTCATGAATTGTTCATCGCTTTGCCTCACGAGGCCTTAACTCCGACATGTCTTCCTCCCCAGAGCTTGTGCACATGACTGGGTTGGAACCAGAGAAACGATACGACGTGCAAGTCGCCGCTCGCAATGGTGCCGGCCTCGGAGAGTTCAACACGAGCTTACAATTTGAAACGACGCCTATCTGTAAGCCTGGGTCTTCAGCCGTTGCTAACTACAACTATAAACCTCGTTAATCATTCGGTCAGGCGAGGAAGCATGACAGTCTCGTTTTGTTTCATCAATAGTACTCTCCTTACAAAATCCACAGGTTATCTTATCTTGTTTGTATGTTTTGTTTGATTCAGTACCCATCACAAGATTCACCGACTTCCTGACTTTGTTGGTCTTATCGCCTCGCAACTCACAACGCCTCAGAATGAAGTCGACCGTCATCGATGTCGCAACATGTTGATGGGTGGACTTCCTGCACCCGTCTCCTTCCATTTAAGGAATGCTAGTGGTAGAAATTTCCTCGCGGGACGAACTGCGCCTCATCTTCTGGACGGAATTCACCTCGTGCTGATGATAGGCAGGGAGCCAGAAAGTGTCCGTGGATTGATTCCTTTCCCCTTTCAGGAACGTCTCTCATTCCTTTAATCATGCTTTTTATGAGTGAGAATGAAATGGGTTATAAGGTGAGGAATGAAAACACTGACAACACGTTCACCTTTAGACGAACCCTCTCACGGACATCACAATCACTACATACAATCACCCATCCAGATGTAAGCTCCCTTCCAGTCCTGCCAATAAGCATGTACCCCTCTTTCTGAGATGAAAAGGATAAAAACAGGGTGACAACCATAAATCAGGAAGGAGGGAGAGAGAAAACCAGGTGTGCAGGATGTCCATGTGCGTGGAACGAAATGGTGTTTGACCAATATTTTTTATGTCTCCAAAGTCAAGGCACTTGGGAGAGCTGGAACACAGAAGGAATCAGGACACAAGAACAAAAGGACAAACAGAAACAGGAGGAAAACACCAACAGCAGGGCCGAGGAACAAAATAGATGGAGATGGACAAACAAGGGATGCAGTAAGAATGAGGGGGTAGGGGAGGATACAGGGGATGGACAAGATGGATGCAGAAGCAAACTCTCAGGAAGGAGAAACTGAGAATGTGAAGAGATGTGGGTTGGAGTGCGGGTTAACGACGGAGAAAAGATCATGGTTTTGGATTGGGGACGATCTGAGATGGTGGTGAACAGTTGTCTTGAAGACCTGGAGAGAAAACGAGATTGTTAAGAAAGTAGGTAGGAGCCAGGAGGGTTTGTCAGACAGTCCTTTCGGAGAGAGATAGTGAGACTGCGAGATTTGTCAGGATTGAAGGATGTTACAAGTGTTTGACCAGTTGTGATTTTGTCAAGATCTGAAGAGAGGGAGAGGCTGCAACCTGACTGTTAGGGTGAGGGATGTCATGCAGATGTGGAGTCGTCAACAAATAGAATAAAGAGGATTTTCCAAGAGTCAGAGAGATCGTTAATGAAGATCAGAAATAGGACTGGGCCCAGAACTCTGCCTTGGGTCGTCCAGCCTTGACAGGAAGAGGAGAGGAAAGGATTGAATTGAGAGCCGTACGTTGGCTACAGAGTAGAGGAAGTCAATCATCCATGTGTGGAGTCGCCCTTGGATGCCATAGGCAGAGAGTTTGGAGAGTAAGGCAGGATGCCAGACTGAATCAAAAGCACGAGATATGTCCAGAGAGACGGCCCTGATCTGATGTCTGACATTGAGGGCCTCCATCCATTGTTGGGAGAGTAGAAGCAGCATGTCCGAGGTAGAGTGACCTGGTCCGAATCGAATTTGGTCATCTAGATGTTGGAAGAAAAGGAAGGATTTCATATCAACTGTGATGATGGATATCTCAAAGTTGTGGACGGATTCGGACGAAGTTTGGAGGGCAGGTTGGGTGTGTGACAACGGCGAATTGATTCGATTTTGGATGAGGTCCGGATCTACATCCGGCCTATCAGTTGGATACAAAACGTAAACTGTTCAGCCTTCCGGAGGTATGCGCTCCACAAGTGCCGTTCTCGTTTCATGCTGTTTCTTCATTTGACATGTTATCGGATTCTTTGTGATGCTCGTTGTTTTGTGCAACAGCCACGGTGCCTTGGATACACATGTCCACCAGAACCAACAAATTGATGAGAACTGATGGACAACAGCCGGACTGCATTGCAGTTACATAACAACACCTGGAGACGAGGACAACCTGGAGATCGAGTGGATACGTGACAATGTATCAAAGCCGGTAACACAACATGTCACACGATTCCTTTAGGATATATGAATTAAATCGATATATAAATGCTGGACTTCACCCGCTCATATTTTTGGGATATCACTGGTACTTGATTTTGTTCATTCCCGTTTGTAACTTGAGTTTGTTGAATTTTTTTTCATGGAAGAACTGAACACTTAGTCCATGTGTTGTGGTCAGCTCGCACTAATTGGTGGACGTTAAAGACCCTACGTCTTTGTCGCAGACGAGACTCGTTATCGCCAACACCGAGAACAAATTCCCAATTCCTGCTCCAACCTACAGGGGGCACTACATCAGTCACACAGCAATGATGCTTCCAGTGGGATGAATTCAGAATTAAATCCTCGTATAATATTTATTCGATAACGAGTACATTTGTGTAAAATTTCAACCTCGTGGGTGATTGTTGTGGAGATATCCGAGCGGTGTCTGGCCTTGGAGGCTTTGGAAGCAGACCGCAGCTCGGCTTCTTGTGTTCATGTCCTGTTCCTTTGACTGTGTCGTGCCATGTCGCTTTGTTTTGCTTTTGCTGCCCGATGCTCCGACCATCCTCGGAGTTTATGTCCACTTTTCTTCTCTCTCTCTCTCTTCTCTTCTCCTCTCTCTCTCTCTCTCTCTCCTCTCTCTCTCTCTCTCTCTCTCTCTCTCTCTCTCTCTCTCTCTCTCTCTCTCTCTCCCTCTCAGCTCTCACGCCATGAAGCTCTCACTTTTCTAACTCAGACTCACTGGGCTCAGCAGGACTCAACCCAGATGTCCGTTCTGTATTACTCCACGGGACTGGAACTGAACTATTTCCGTGTGCTCCTTGGCCTTTATTACCACGTGACGTGTGTAACTGCACGCTCGTTGGCTCTGCAGCTTCCGGTGGTTTCCAAGGTTCTGAGCACCTCGAGCGGGTCCATGAGACTGCCAATGACTCGAACCTTACGCACTGTCTCAAGGCCCCGTTTTCTCACCTTCCTTTGGAGTGGGGGTTGAGGGTGATTGTCTGACTTGTGAGCCGGTAAATGATTTGTAAAGCAAACACAAAGACAGATTACGAAGGAGGTGATTTAAAGGATTAACACATACGGAAGGGAGGGGTCACGTTTATCGGCTTTGAAACACACTGTGACACACGTGTCCTAATTGTCCTAACATTTTACACAGAAACCACACACTTATGCTCCACATTTATTCATGACATAACTAGTCTATCTTACTCCCGGTTACCCCTGTGGCCGTTCCGGTAACAATATCCACAGCTGTTTCTTGTCATCTTTTTGCGTTTCATGAAACGATTGTCTCCCTGTGACAACATCCAAGATACCAAAACACATCCAAGAACCCAGAATCACTGCTCACCGACACTCCCTGTGGAAGCAACTTCCACATCCTCTTCAATCCGGATCATCAAGACAGCTGTTCGTCACCATCTCAGATCGTCCCCAATCCAAAAGCATAATCTTTTCGCCCCTGTAAAGCCACCCTCCATCCCCAAGCCAACCTCCTTCCAAATTTCCAGTTCTTCCTTCCTGAGAGTTTGCTTCTCTTCCCATATTGTCCACCCCTACCTCTCATTTCTATCCACATCCCTTACTTGGCCAGGTCTCCCTCTATTTTGTCCCTCAACCCTGCTATTTGTGTTTCCCCCTCTTTCTACTGTTCTTTTTGTTGTGCGACGTCCTGATCCGTTGCTCTTCCACGAGCCTCGACTTTAAATTCAAAACAAAACAAAACCTTCTGATGAGTTGTTTCACGTTGGTTTCTTGGTTGTCCGTTTCATGCATCCAACCCAAATCGTGGTTCTACTTTACAGATTTTGGCGTTTACTGAAGGAAATGTTTCCACCCAGAGAGAGGTATGGAAGGCCGCGTTAGCTTCACGGGTGACTATCGGAAGGGAGACGCATCGATCGAGCTGCACTCTCTCAAAGGGTCTGACAGTGGCAAGTACTTGTGCAAGGTGAAGAGTTGGGGTCGTCAACTTTGTCGAAATGGACCTCCTTGTATTTGGTAAGACTCTCTGTCAATGTTCGCTGATTGTGATGTCATAAATGTGCCGAGATCAAGTGATTAACTTGCTTGTCTTTGTTCCGTAACAATTCTGATCTGATTATCATGATCTGTCCATCACCACGGAGATTGTCCGGGTGCTCTGTTGGCAATTCTACCACCAGTAAACCCAGTAGAGACACTGACAGAAGAGTATGCCATTGTGTGCGAGGGCCCGGCACACAGTGGCCAATCTTTTCAAAAGGCACCATAGTTTCTTTAACATCCGTCAGCGAATGATGGCAGGTGGGACACACCAGCTAAAAACAGTGCACCGTCAGGCCCCAAATCCAAAGACCGGACCTTCCCGCAGTAAATGTGTTCGAGTAGCTCGAAATCTCGATGTAATTAAGTCGAGAAACGTTAGCTTAAGAATTGTCTTCTTGAATGTGATCATACGGAGGGTGGTGCATTGTAATGATTGATTGGGTTTAAGGCTAAGATATCGTACGTGCACCTTCTGTAATCCCCAGGTGAGGTGCCGAGGTGGGGCCTTGGAAACGTCCAGGGAAGAGAGAAGGGCCGAGTTTCGTCACCTCCGAGAGGGCTGGGTTTGGTGGGGTCGCCTACAAGAGGGCAAGGTGTTTAGTGCAATGGAGGAGGTAGTGGAGATCTTAAGATTGCCTCACATCCTCTCTTTT